>VONZ01000165.1:992500-1050000 GCA_012976165.1 Labeo catla
CCTAATAAATGAGCCTGCCACTCATAGTGGAGATCCAATTACATTTCAGCATTGAGCTTTTGATTATGCCCTCAATTATTAAGTGGGTGTTACATCCTCAACAGTTGCTATCACGGACCGGCTAAAAGTCAGCTTTCCTGCTCATCTCAACAAGTCGTGATAGTCTGATCTGTAAAGTGACATTGCAATTAAGGCAGACTAGGTCTGGTGCTTTAGTTGGGCTAAAGGAAAAATTCACCAGATTCACAAAATGAACATTGTGTCATAAGATGGAATATATGAATTATATACAAATTTCCTCAGATGTTTTTTTGTTGTCTATGTACCACGCTATAGCTTTATCTGTCTGTAAAGGCCCTTACATACCATGTCCAACATTTCTGCACGTTAAAAAAAAATAAATATGGCCTCACGTTGTGTCAGTTATGTTTAAACCCTGCCTCTGGAACTTTCGTCCATCGTAAAAAAAAAAATTCAGATCAGGTTAAATTTTCAGCGTTTTTTGCATTTGTAGCAGGCATAATGAGAGGTGTTTGACAATTCTGAGTCACTGTGATGTTCTGTGCGTGACGAATATTTTGCTTTTGGGTCATTCCACAAAATCAGTGCTTTTTTCGTGAAAGATATAAAAGTCACATCTGCATATTGTTCTAAATATAGTCTCATTGTTAAGCAATGTTTTTGGCATAAGTATTTTTTCTAGAAAATATAAATCATTTTATTGGTGTCTCCTGATTTCATGTCAACCCTGTCACCCTCATCAAAAAACCCTTGTAAAATAACGTACATTCAAGTGACATGATTTCTAGGAGGTTACATCATCTCTCAACCTGGATTCCACCACTTAAAACATAAGCATGTTTCTCTCACTCCTCTATAATGTTCTATTTTTGATGGTTTATGAGGCTTGACTGAGGTGGGGCCATCATGCAATGTCAATTCTGTTACCATTTTTAAAATGTAAAAAATAATTGTTTAGATTTACATTTAATATAATCAATATCTACAAGTAAAATCCTTTCAAAGTGTACAATATGTGTTTTTGTGAACTTGACTATTAGCTAGCAATTAGCAAATTTGTTTGAAATCATCAAACCTGTTACTGTCAACCTGTTACTTTTTAGAGTAACAGGTTTTGACGTGTGGGTAACAGGGATGACATTGATTAGGTTTGACCTTGTTTTTAAAGATTGCCTGTGTAAAATTCATACATTTTAAAGGTCACCCTCTAATTAAGTTCTAATTAAACGGTAGTATCTAGTAACACTTGTGTCTGTAACACGTTGACAAAAATATCAAAACATGAGGTAGAAAAATAGTCATAACATAATAAATTACATAGCCTGGGATGGCACAATACAATTTCTTGTCATTTTAAGGTGTCTTCATTTCATGGATATTTTAGAAATATTGATTAAACTTTTTTTTAAAAAATCAAATTGGAAAAGGCACCAATTTCTTAAAATGACCTTTTTATGGGCAAAAAATGTTCAGTTTTAATTTCTTTACATTCAAATTCGAATTGCAATTGACCCTTCGCAAAGACCCGCTCGCCTTCATTGCTGCTAGATCCAACAAGCCATGGCGCTTTCACTCCACAAAACATGTTTTCATGCAGTGAAAAATACATTGCGGAAAACAAAGAGGAAATTGATATCGCATCAAGACAGAGCAACTTACTTTAGGTATGAAACAAAGTCTTTCAAATTGTCATTTTTTAAGAAATTCAAACAAATACCATTTTGTGGCTCTTTAATGTGTCATGAAAGATCGCTGTAGTGCCTCAGTTCAAGCGACACATCAACCAATCATCTCTTCCTTTTTACTAGTTATAATATGAAATAAACATGAATAAACATCAGAAGGCATCTCGTTTTAACCGTGGAAAGACATCAAGACTATAGACTGCCGGCCATTGTCATCTTGGCAGTGAGTCACTCCCGGATAAATCGAAAATGGGAAAAGAGGCAGGACGTGGGTGGAGCTGAGGTGCCTAGCTTAACGTAGTGGTGGCAAACCACCTGTCACTCGAGTGGCCACGCCCTTAATTATGCAGAACTTTACAGCTTAATATAATTTAAACGAATGAGTTATAAAAAATAGTTATATAGACCAAAACCACTTTCATATGAGGCTGTAAACATACTTTTTTTTCTACTGTAAAGTTGGGCATTTTAACATGAGAGGACTATGGAATTGACTCTAGCAGCTACTTGATGAATTGCAGTTTAAGTCACTTCCGTGTTGGATTCACGAGAGACCGGAAGGTTGCCGCTTATTCACTACACACAATATTTCATAGTAAACTCCACTGAGGTTAATCTACACTGCAAAAAATGTTTTTCTAACTTAGATTTTTTGTCTTGTTTCCAGCCAAAATATCTAAAAATTCTTAAATCAAGAAGGATTTTCTAGACAAGCCAAAATTATTGTCTTGTTTTCAGAAAAAAGAAGTCAAACTTAAGTGAATTTTTTGCTTGAAACAAGCTAAATAATCTGCCAATGGGGTAAGCAAAATAATCTAGTTTTCATCTTGAAATAAGATTATTTTTCTTACGCCATTGGCAGATTATTTTACTTGTTCTGAGCAAAGAAACACTTCATTTTTACTTCTTTTTTTCTGAAAACAAGACAATAATTTTTACTTGTCTAGAAAATCCTTCTTAATTTAAGAATTTGTAGATACTTTGTCTTTTAGAAAAGTTAGAAAAGCATTTTTTGCAGTGTACTCTCATGTCTGGTTTGTTTATTGGACAAAAATGGCAGATTCCGCATTATGATTGGTCAGATCGCCTGTCAATCAAAGTCCCTGCAAAAAGTGCTATATATATATATATATATATATAGTTCAGATACAAAACCAGCTAAATCCATCTAACGTTTTATGTATATATGTATATATAAAACACATATATATATATATATATATATATATATATACACACACACACACACACACACATATACATATATATTTATATATATATATATATATATATATACACACACAATATATATATATATATACACACAATATATATATATATATATATATATATATATATATATATAATATATATATATATATATATATATACACACACAATATATATATATATATATATATATACACACACACATACACACACACACACGCACACACACACACACACACACACATATATACATATATACACATATGCACACACACATATATATATCATCCCCTTTAAAAACAAACTGTGAGCTACCAATAAACAATATAAAATAAGCACCCAACAAGTTGACAAAGCATTTAAAGATCTCTCAAAGATTTGGCTGAGGTGTTACAGAAGTTAGAAAGTGTATGGGGGAGGTAAGTGTGATGGGAATGTTAGAGGGCTTGAAAGTGAGATTGCTTGCCGACACCTCATCAGTAATATCCTCCTGCACGCGTCTCATCCTCAGAGGAAACGGCACAATAGGTGAGTGTGTGCTAATGAGCTAGCATTGTTTCACACGACAGTGGAGAATATCTGCGGTTGCACACTACGGTATCAAGTTCCGCTATAAAGATTTAGTAGAACAGATGTTTCCTAAACAAGACATACTAGTCTAAAAAGAGCGGATTTAGAAGAAAGACTTTTCTGCTTCCCAAACAATGACTGACTATCGAAATATGTTAGCTATTTGAGTTGTTCACCACTCAGAATTGATGTAAGAATGGTGTTTAATTACAATTCATTTTTTATTTTCAAAAAGAAGGCATGAATAGTAAATCATGGCCATGATTTAAATAAAGCAAATGAATAAAATGAGGTAACAAATCCTTAATTCACAGTAAGAGATTGTTAATTTTTAGTGACAAACAATTTTTGTCTGGATAGTGACAACAAAATGCATGACAATCAAAAAAGAAAAAAAAACACACACACACACACACTTAAAGCTTAACTTCATATTCTTCAGTGACGGTTTTTATATGTTTGACTGAACATGGGTCGTAGGTTGTGTTTAAAGACGTGGTACAAATTCAGTCTCCAAAGTGTTAGAGCCAGTACCGCTGAAAAGCTTTATCGCTCCTGACCGCTGCTGCATAAACATGAGGGAGCTTCTAGCCTCAGAGAGGTGTAAAATTTGGCAGACACTTTGCATTCTAATAAAGGATGCAGAAGGGGTGATAAAATCAGTCATCTTCCACATATAATCCAGGCCACTCTGTGAAACGCGTAAGCACATGCGGTTAAGATGTTGGTCTTAAAGTTATAAAAGGACCCCACAAATGGATGCAGGGTGTGCACATGCACACAAGTGCTGGCAAACTCAAAGGGTTAGTGTCAACAGCTCCACTAATGCAAAATCTAAACACATTTCAGGAGACGCCGGCTGATATGAGTGATGACGTCCATCAGTCAAAATGCAGAATTGGTTTGAGCTGAGAAGGTGGAGTTGCATCTGAACATTAAAAACACGATTGCTGCCGCGCATTGAGAGAGAACCCTCTTAAATCTAAAATATAGCAAAAGAAAAACAGGCATGACGTCACCCTCGGGGCAGATGTCATTTTAAGAGAGCGGGAGCTCAACAATCATCTGAGTGCGTGGAGAGGGCCCGTTGTTTCCGGGCGCATTGAAATTCAATCGTCTGAGCTGATTCGATGGCTTTGAAAGGAATTACCTGTGCAGAACTGGAGCTGAAGGCAGCTGGAGAGAGCCGTCCTCCCTCTCTACTCCTCAATCAAGCAGCGTTTTCTTCCTCCGTCGCTGTTTGTTTGCGCCGCACTTTCCCTAAATTAGTAATTACAGTCACACAAACCAATCTTGCCATGGCGGCTTGTGAACCCAGAGACACACCTGCTGAAGCTACATAAACAAATAGCTTGTTAAGCACCGCATAACATCCCAAAAAAACTAATGAGGAGCACGGTCTACAACCGCAGTTTAAGAGCATAAAAATAAAAGGACCAACTGGCGAAACGCATAAACAGCATCTCAGGATATGAGCAAAAAACACCCAACCACCACATGGTTTTGTAGCCAGTTTGATATCCAAGAAAATGATAAAAGCAGAAAGGAGCACTATGCAAATTTTATATTATAACATATTATATTATATTTTACACTGCCGTTCAAAGGTTTGGGATCAGTAAGATCTTTAAAAAAAAAAAAAGGCTGCATTTACGCAATCAAAAATACAGAAAAACTGTAATATTGTGAAATATTATTACAATTTAAAATAATGGTTTTCTATTTTAATATATTTTAAAATAATTTATTCCTGTGATACAAAACTGAATTATCATCAACCATTAGTCCAGTCTTCAGTGTCACATGATCCTTCAGAAATCTTTCTAATATACTGATTTATTACTTTTATTATCAATGTTGGCAACTGTTGTGCTGCTTAATATTTTTTTGGAACCTGTGATTATTTTTTCAGCATTCAGGAATAAAACGTTAAAAAGAACAGCACTTGTTCATACAATAGAAATCTTTTCGAACAATTTAAGTCTTTGCTATCACTTTTTATCAATTTAACACATCCGTGGTCAATAAACGTATTAATTTCTTTCAAAAAAAGGAAAAATAAAAATTTTATGACCACACACTTTTAAATGGTAGTTTATATTGTTACAAAATATTTCCTTTTAAATAAATGCTGTTATTTTCAAGTTATTAAAGAACCTTAAAAAAAGTTGCACAGGTTCCAAAAAAAAAAATAAAATAAAATAAATTATTAAGCAGCACAACTGTATTCAACACTGATAATAAATCAGCATATTAGAATGATTTCTGAAAGATCATGTGACACTGAAGACTGGAGTAATGATGCTGAAAATAAATTGCAATTCAAAATATGTTCACATAGAAAACAGTTATTTTACATTGAAATAATATTTCACAATTTTAGTGTTTTTTTTTTATTTTTGATCAAAAAATGCAGCCTTGATGAGTATAAATTTCTTTAAAAAAAACATTAAAAATTACTGATTCCCAGATGACAGGGACAAATTGTTCTGAAACTTATTCCAATGATATAATTTCTTTCTGTCGTTATCATTATAGGTGTGTTGTGGACTTCAAATAGAAAAACAGAAAGAGAAAATGAAGTAAAGTACCTTTAATTTGTGAAGTTGCTCATTCACTGTATTTTTAAACAGCTATTTTCTTATTAAATTTCCAGAAAGATTTACTATAAGTACACTGTGTTACAAAATTGTGGCTGTATCGCTCACCCTTAACATAGACAAATAGTTGTGTAGATCACTGTTCACAAACTTCTAATCATCTTCCTCAGAACTTGGCAGCTGTTTCGTTGGCAGAAATCAGGAAAACCCATTTGAGGACCAAACCGAATCTCAAATGAATCTTCCTCGGGGTTAATGCCTTGATTCAAAAGGTGATTTATAATCTCGGACATAAAAGAGGGAAAGTGAGGAGGGAAGTGCTCCAAAAATCCCTCCAAAATAGCCACAGCAGGATTACTGGACCACCATCTTTGTCCTTTTTGTTTGTTTGGTTTTGTTTTGTTGTCAGAGGCCTCTACAGCAGGAGCCCAAGAAGGAACACCATGAGGCTGTGGCAAACTGCTGTGTCTGGCTACAGTCTTACACAACAAGCAGATGGACTCCTAAACACAAAGTCAAAAGACGTAGCGATGTTATCCAAAACACCGCAGTAGCACACTTGGGATTCCATGCTAGATGTGTTAACATTATAGTACGATATTCACAGAGAGCCAAACTTTCAAACGGTATCTTCACAAATCAGGCTTATTAGTCTGAACTTTTGTTTGTTAAACACTAAGCACACTAGGGAGCCATGCATGAAAATGTGTTTGGCACCATGACAGCTCTGTAAACCATGCCGCTTTGATCACTCGTATGACTGTGACACACACAGGACATACAAACACTAACTGTTTCGCTGGGTTCACTGTAAGTTTCTCCAGGGAAAGCCAGGGTGAATAAAGGGACAACGACATTTACTAAACACAGAGGCTAAAGGCTCAACTAGCAGACAGGAAGCGTCATGAGTGAGAGCGGCAATGACACAGGTACAATAAAGCCACTACTGTGATCTCCACATTAGTTGAGAGGATTTTGTTGGAAAGAGGGTGCATATTTAAATGGAACTAAAAACAGTTAACAGTAAAAAATAAACAAAGTTGATAAGTAAGGATTAGTTCACACCTGATTTAAAATTTCCTGATAGTTTACTCACCCCCATGTCATCCAAGATGTTCATGTCTTTTTTCTTCAATCGAAAAGAAATTAAGGTTTTTGAGGAAAACATTTCAGGATTTTTCTCCATATAGTGGACTTCATTGGGGATCAGTGAGTTGAAGGTCCAAATTGCAGTGTTAATGCAGCTTCAGTGTTCTCAACGATCCCAGTCGAGGAATAATGGTCTTGTCTAATGAAATGATCAGTCATTTTCTAAAAAAAATATAAATTTCTATAATTTTTAAACCACAAATGGTTGTGTTGCACTAGCTTTGCGATGAGCGTCTACGACTTCACGCCTTATGTAATCATATTGGAAAGGTTACGCGTGGTTGATTCTTCGCCTGTGTACTCCAGTTTAAAGAGGTAGGGAAGGAAGAAGAACTCCATCTCATTTTCCCCTCCAACTTTAAAATCGTCCGACATAATTGTTTTAACTTTTCTTGTAAAGGCCGTTTGACTGTCTTCACATTCACTTTGTATAGACTGGGTCGGTATTTCATGCGTGACCTTTCCAACGTGACTATGTAATGTGTGAAGTGCAATTTTTTTTTAGAAAATTACCAATCGTTCAGCTAGATAACACCCTTATTCCTCAGCTGGGATCATGTAGAGCCCTTTGAAGCTGCATTGAAACTGCAATTTGGACCTTCAACCTAAAGTCCCCATTGAAGTCCACTATATGGAGAAAAATCCTGGAATTTTTTTTTCCTTAAAAACTGAAGAAAGAACAACATAAACATCTTGGATGACATGGGGGTGAGTAATATCAGTAATTTTTTATTCAGGAGTGAACAAATTCTTTAAATATAAATTATTAAAAATAAATTATTTTATATCTCAATTTTTACTTGTCTTGTAATTTCAACCTTAAATTTTCCACCACTGAATTTATACATTTGTAACCCTGCATCACAAAACCAGTCATAAGGGTTAATTCAGATTTATACATCATCTGAAAGCTGAATAAATTAACTTTCCATTGATGTATGGTTTATTAGAATAGGACGATATTTGGCCGAAATAAAACTATTTGAAAATCTGGAAACAGGTGCAAAAAAAAAAAAAAAAACACTAAATATTTGGAAAATCACCTTTAAAGTTGTCCAAATGAAGTTCTTAGAAATGCATATTACTAATCAAAGTTTTTAAATATTTACGGTGGGAAATTTACAGAATATCTTCATAGTACATGATCTTTACATAATATCCTAATGATTTTTGGCATTAAAGGAAAAAATAAATCGATCATTTTGACCCATACTATGTATTGTTGGCTATTGCTACAAATCTACCTGTACTACTTAAGATTGGTTTTGTGGTCCAGGGTCACATTTTATAAAGTGACTAGGTATTTTTTAAACTCTCAAAATTACCTTTTTAAATATTTTTTCTAACGCTGAACATATAAAAACTTGTTTCTGCCTCAATCTCTCTCACACACACACACAATAGCTCCACTTACAACAAAATCTTATCTGCCCAAATCCCTTTTCAAAGTATGCTAATCATTTAAAGCTTTTCTTGACAAACCTTTCTTTTCCAGCTAAACATTACACTCACAGCTTTTATAGTTGGGGTCAGTGATTTTAAATTTCTGATTTGTAATTTTTTAAATTCTTAATTTTCTTAGTTTCTGAAGAAAGCTTTATGCTCACCAAGGACACATTCATTCACTGATCAGTAGAAAGTTCAAAAGAATAGCATTTATTTAAAATTTTTAAATATGTACTGTCACTTTTGACAAATTTAATGCATCCTTTCTAATTGAAAATAGAAAAAACTGACTCCAAACGTTTGAACAGTAGTGTGCTCCTTTGAATTTTAATTAATTTTAATTTTACTTTTATCAAATTAGTATTGCTGTACCCTGTCTGTTCTTTAAATTCAATGAAAGTTCAGAAAATGAAAAAGCATTCTCAAATTCTGAACGGTGCACAACCCTGACACATAAATAAACAGATACACGGAAATACTGTAATGATAATGGATTTACTCCTACACGTAAAAGCAGTTGTCACTTCCAAAACTTTGCATTGTGTACACGGTCACACAAACACACACACACCCAGCATAACTGACATGTTCTGACAGGGCATTTCAGGGTCAGGTAAAAGACAGTGGGTAGGTAAGGATTAAGTAGACCACCCTGCACATTCGTGCACTTTTCTTAAATCCCTATTCCTGCCGCGTTGATGTGATTGCTCCTGTAGCGACTAGTTCATCCGCACAACATCAAAACCTCCATCCCACTCGACACAAAAATCCCCACACCGTACCCTAAAGACAGGAAGTGAAAAGAACAGAAGAGAATTTTTTATGAGGCTTTGTCACCATATGTGAGAAAGTGAGGAATTTTTTCTTCCAGAATTCCCCCTGGCCTTATCACCATCACAAAACCTTCCTTACATACCGTACTGCAGCGCTTTATTATGACAGCCCGCAGAAAGCGCATTTCAAACTCCACGGGAACGAGCGTTAGCGCTTTCACACGCGACTCCGACACAATTTCAAACGGCTTGGGGAAATTGCTAGCAGGCTCTTTTGCGATAATGTGGTCAAGAAGGATCGAGTGAGCGCTTGAAGGACCGAAAGCGGCTCCAACTCTCTGGGGGGCACGCCGGGATTGTGCTAATTCCCAAACGAGCCTCTCTTCTCCCACCCACATCGAGGTGGGGAGACAATATTCATTAGCGTGGATAGCGCACTCCAATTAAGAGAGGTGGAAGCACACACACACACAACTTTTGCAGGTGTACATGCACCTGGTCTGCACCAAAAAAAAAATCAGTCTTCCAAGCTTCGGCGCTGTTTTAGCTGATTAAATTCTCGCCTACAATGACACGTCACTTTTGTTTTCTCGTACACCGTTCCTCCGCCACCCTCTTTTCTCAAGAGTGACACTACAGGCGTGAAATTTCACAACATGGCGTCTCTGGGCAGACATCCACGTTGTTAAAAGAGAGAAAAAGTGAGAGGGAGAGACACTCTGCTCGTGGCGGCTTGACTGGGGTCTGATTAATGGTTCGGAGGGTTGTGATTGGGAGGGCGATGATGAGATAGATATGAATGAATACATAAGCGCAGCTGTTCTGGTTGCCCACTCCTCGGGCACTGCGAATCTATAAACCCCATTCTGCTGTCACATCAGTGCCACAACACCTGAAATAAACATTAACTACAAACAACGAGCCATATCCATCCACAACAGCAGGGAGAAACGGCGCACGGGGAAGGTGATCAGACGGCCAAGACTAAACATTGTTATGGAGTGCAGCATGCACACACTCTAAATGTGACTGACAGTATTATGAGCCGAGGGGCTTGGAGAGTATGTGTACACACGCACAAAGTCTCTTCCAACTGTCTTAACTGGCTTAATGGGGCCTCACCTGTTAGCGTCCCACGCGAGTGTGTGTTTTAGCAGTTGCTGGCATATGTTTGAAAGGAGAACTGACGAAAGCCAAGCCAAACACGCCGGGGGAATGTCAACGACCGTCTTGAGTCAACACCGCGGAGACGCGGCCGTCTCCGCCGTTCGACCCGCATGCCTCTAGGGGTCAAATGCTACGATAGGGAATGGCAGACGTACAAACACACACACGCACGTTCAATCTGAAGCTAATTCTTAAATCCTGACTTGAATGGTGACAGCAGGTTTAGCAGGGAATCACTCTCCGTTAGAGGCATATCAACCCTTTTTGGCAAGTTGAGGCCAGCTTGATGTCTAAAGTCAGGCTTAAGTTGATCTCAGTAGGCTGAGGGTAGCCCATATCGACTGGGTGTGTTGAGACATTTCCCTCTTAGCCTTGCTAAAGCAGGCATGAGGACTAATCCTGCAGAGGTTAAGTGGAATCCCCTCTACTTTTTCTGTTCCTGGGCGCTTCTTTACGCAAGTCAAGAACGGAGACCCAGGACTGTAAAACTGAATCGTGTTTTCCTGGTGTTCACAGCACTAAAAGGAGACAAAGGAGACAAATATTTCATGAAAATGTGTTTGAAATAAAGAATTACAGAAGAAAGTTGATTTAACAAATATCTGATAGTTTTACCCTTCGTTCAAATGTACAAAAATGTAGTAAAACATGGTACTCCTGTGAACGTGCATCGAAGACTGACACGGAAGAGAAGAAACTGTTGAACAAAGTCATTATTTTTGTTTTCTTTGCACACAAAAAGTATTCTCGTAGCTTCATGAATTTAAGGTTGAACTACTGATATCACATGGACTTTTTTAATAATGTCCTTACTACCTTTCTGGGCCTTGAACACGCACCGCTGTCTACGCAGGGTCAGAACACTCTCGGATTTCACAAAAAAATATCTAAATTTGTGTTCCGAAGATGAATGAAGGTCTTACAGATTTGGAACGACATGAATGCAGTTAATGACAGAATTTTTATTTTTGGGTGAACTATCCCTTTAAAAGTTTTAAAAGGACATAAGCTGGCATACACTTACTGCACATCTCATAAAATGTTAAAAAATGTCAATATCTGGGAGTAAGAGAAGAGCAGACATACGGATCATTTTGATAACGCAAAAGAGAACTCAATTCGGTCCGGTTTTCTGAGAGCAGACACCGAAGCAGCACCTCTCACACAGCGCACGAGTAATCTTTCACGTCGCATGGATGGAGAAATACACACAAAATGATGTGGAATTGTCCATTTTTAAGGAGTATTCATGTAAACACACTCGGTTACGTCTTAGGTGAAAGTAAACAGTTGGGAGAATATCAGATGTGTGGCAGTACATTGCATCCATGCGTTCGGTTTTAAAAGGACAGCACCTAATTTAGTGTTAATCAAGCAGCAAAAAAAAAAAAAAAAGATAGAACATCACCCACTGCTCTTGACTGAATCACTTTAGTAGCAAGATGTCTATCTTAATAAAATCTTAATATCAAACCTATGGTCATTTTAGAGAAATGTCATCCAAGATGTTCATATCTTTCTTTCTTCATCCATAAAGAAATTATATTTTTTTAGTTAAACATTTCAGGATTTTTCTCCATATAATGGACTGGTATGGTGCCCCGATTTGGACCTCCAAAATGCAATTTAAATGCGGCTTCAAACAATCTCAAATGCGATCCCAGCCACCAACAATGAACAAGACATGAACATCTTGGATGACAAGGGGGTAACTACATTATCTGTAAATTTTTGTTCTGGAAGTGGACTTCTCCTTTAATACATGCATTACGCTAACTAAACTCATTACATTTTAGCTGACTAAATCTACTAAATATAGTAGTCGAATAAAACTAGACTAAAACTAAAACAATTCAGATGACTAAAATATGACTAAATGGTATTTTAGTCAAAAGTCTATGACTAAAACAAAATCAAAATTGCTGTCAGAATTAACACTGCTTCAAAGGATTACACAGAATCACTAAAATCAGTTTCTCTATGGAGAAAATTAATGCGATCTTTACCTCCAGAATTTTACAGGTCCCTAGATATGACTTAAGGTATCATTTACATCTGTAGCTCAAATGGTGCGGAACAATGTTTAAATCGCTTACCCTAAATTAGCAATAGTGATGTTTGCCTAAGGAAGAAGCACTAATTGAAACGTTGAGGCCTTTTGTAGTTTCATCACGTCTGATGAACATATCACTCTGTGGACTTGAAAAATGAGAAAATTCTCATTTAACTCAGCTTTAGTTCATATGAGGTGGTAGGATGTGAGAAAAGCATTAACATGCGACTGTTTTCAGCACTGCGAGGTTATATCGTACAATGCAATTTAGTTGCTAAAAGCTTCCAAAAAGAGAAAGCTGACATTTTTGCATTGGAGAGATGACCTTTATACAGCTGAGAAAAGCTGTGCGAAGCTTTCGCTGGCCACGACATAAACACACACCTTTAGCCACCCACAAACACACACACACACACACAAAGCCAGCTGCCAGACATTAGCTTGCAAATGGCCCACTGCATGTGCCAAGCTAAAAATTTGCAATCAGCTATCTTAAGCACTGTGAAGGCAACTAGAGGTTGTAATGTCCTAAGACAAAGTGGCGTGTTTGTATGGCTCTTTCCACACATTCAATTAGAGTGAGGTATAATCATTAGAGAACAAACTGAAAAATTTGGGAGTTACAATATGATTTACAATATGAAATCTTGTGTACATATGGTCAAATACTCTTGTCTCCATTAAAGCTCCACAAACACACAAAAAAAAACATGCTATACCAGTCAAAAGTTTTTGAACAGTAAGACTTTAAGTAGTCTCTTCTGCTCACCAAGCCTGCATTTATTTGATCCAAAATACTACAAAAAAAAAATCAATTTTGAATTATTTTTACTATTTAAAATAACTGTTTTCTATTAAATATATATATATTAAAATATAATCTGGTTTTAGATTTTTGGACAACTGTATAAGCTCTACCAACAAAAGGAGATGGAAACACTATCGCTTGCTGGTACTACAGCTAAAAAGTACAGCGGTTGACAGATTTAACACTTTTTATTCAGTTCTGTTACACATAATAGGAGAAAACGCTTCTCTCCACGCCCCGGCCATTATTTTTATGCAGGCACCATGATAAAACTGTACAATTTAGCACATTGGCACCTACTTCTGCTCTTTCGTTGTGTTAAATTACTCTATGCTCAATTCTTGGGGAGTTGAATGTCTTTGATGGTTCCTAGACTATAGGAGCAGCCTCTCTCTCTCTCACACACACACGGACCAGGTTGTGGCCGTAGGGGACGGTGGGGGCCCAGACAGCACTGAGTCAGCAGCAGAAAGGAAACGATCAGAGCCCTAGAGGAGAATACATCAACACTGCAGAGGCGCCTCTATCGTCCTCTCCTCCCATCAACACCAGCACCACCACCATCCGTCTTTCCTCTTCACCTCAAAGGGGCTCCGCATGCCTGCTCATCCATCTCTCACTGACCAGGTTTCTGCAGCACGGGCTCAGCGCTGTGGGTCTGATGCAAATGGGTCCTTTTTAGTCAAGGCTAAGACATGTAAAACAGCGTGAGGAATATGTAAAAACAACAGACTGACAGAATCAGACATTGTTCCTGCAAAGACTGGTGGGCGCCACACATTGTCACTCATTCACACACACACAGGCCGACATCCTCGCACAAAGACGAGTGATTTCACTTCCTTCATCACAGCTGATCTCAGCAGGATAGTAATTCACATACTGTAGGAGAGAGGCTGAAATGTCATCCTCGCATTATTAGACTGACCTTCAATTTGAAGGCGAAGCTAGCGGGAGTTTCTGCTTTACAGAGCAAGCGAACGATAAAAAATAATATCTTGTTCAAGTCTAAAAATCGGTAAGTGGTAAGTAAAAGGAAAATGCATTTAATGGCCAATTCTGAAACAGTTTTAGACTAGACTTTTCAAAACATTACTGATATGGGTGTAGTATCTTAAAAAAATAAATAAAAATAAATAAAAAATACACTTATATATTACATACAGTACAAACATAAAGTTGAGGTCAAAAGTTTACATCCCTCTTTCAAAATCTGCAAATTGTTAATTATTTTACCAAAATAAGGGATCATACAAAATGCATTGTTTATTTAGTACAGACCTGAATAAGATATTTCACATAAAAGATGTTTACATATAGTCCACAAGAGATAATAGTTGAATTTATAAAAATGACCCCGTTCAAAAGTTTACATACACTTGATTCTTAATACTGTGTTGTTACCTCAATGATCCACAGCTGTGTTTTTTGTTTACAGATGGTTTTTCATGAGTCCCTTGTGTAATCTAAACAGTTAAACTGCCCGCTGTTCTTCAGAAAAATCCTTTAGGTCCCACAAATTCTTTGGTTTTCCAGCCTTTTTGTTTATTTGAACACTTTCCAACAATGACTGTATGATTTTGAGATACATCTTTTGAGGACAAGTGAGGGACTTATATGCAACTTTTACAGAAGGTTCAAACGCTGATGTTCCAGAAGGAAAAACAATGCTTTAAGAGCCGAGAGGTGAAAACTTTTCAAATTTGAAGACATACTTTGTCTTCTGGGAAACATGTAAATCTTCTTTAGCCTCTGAACAGCAGTACTAAATGAAAAAATATGATATTTAGGCAAAATAAGAAAAATGTACAGATCTCCATTCTGTTCAAAAGTTTTCACCCCCGGCTCTCAATGCATTGATTTTCCTTCTGGAGCATCGGTGAGCGTTTGAGCCTTCTGTAATAGTTGCATATGAATCCCTCAGTTGTCCTCAGTGTGAAAAGATAGATCTCAATCATAAAGTCATTGTTGGAAAGTGTTCAAATACACAAAAATGCTGAAAAACCAAAGAATTTATGGGACCTGAAGGATTTTTCAGAAGAACAGCAGGCAGTTTAACTGCTTAGGACAAACAAAGGATATAAACTTTTGACCTCAACTGTACGTACATGAAATTTAAAACAAGTGTTTCTTATTTTTATTTTAAAGTTTTAATGTTTTATTTTTAGCAGCCATTACTACAGTCTTCAGTCATGATCCTTCAGAAATCATTCTAATCTGCTGATTTGATGTTCATTATCAATTTTGAAAACAGTTGCTAAAACCTTGACACTTTTTTTCAGAATTCTTTGACGAATAGAATGTTCAAAAGAACAGCATTTATTTGAAACATAAATCTTCTGTAACATTATAACAGTCTTTACTGTCACTTCTAATTTATTTAAAAACAAAAATCTCAACAGCCAAAATTCAACACAAACGCATAGGTCAGACGACCACATATGGTCTCAGAACGCTGGGAAACGCCACAAATAATCGCGCCTCTGCTCAAGGACAAAGAGCACTGGAGAGGAACCTTCTCCAGTTTCTTTAATCCTCAGCTTTCATCGTCCCAAACGGCAGCGACAAATTGCCAGTTCACTTTGGGAACAGCGGTCGCTAATGGAGGTGGGGGGGAAGCTCAAGTAAGAAGTGTACACAAACCGTTCCCCTCATTTACCTGTCATCATTCCATTCCTGTCCGCTCTGGAGCCGTCCCTCACAATGACACGGGGTACATCTGATACATCGCTCACACAAGCGCTCGAGAATGCCGGGGCACGCAGATGCTTCTGAGGTGTTAAGAAAAACACCTCCAGATCTGACAGAAGGACTCAAGTTTCATTATGGGAAGGTTCAAAGCCAAGGTCTTACACACTTGAGTTAGAAGAGCGAGACGCTAGTCTGTAATGTTCTTCTTCCTTTTCACAAGTAGCAGAACAAGTGATAGCCTTTCGCATTTGGTGATTTACAGTAACGGAATGATTGGAAGTCATTCAGCCCTAATGTGAATTTGCAGTTTCTGCCAACTCAATGCGGCCATGTTCAGTGAATCGACTAAAGAAACGAACAAACAACTTTATGTAAAGAGTACAATGGCCTGATGACCTAAATTCACTCAATAGTTAAGATTCTGCAGAAGCCACTTAGTATTCAGTCGTTCAAGGTTCATTACCAATAAAGATTTTCTTCCAGTAAAAACACTGCTAAATTATTTAAGAAGAAAAGCGAATGGAACTGATCGCAAACATGTAGCCCTCCTGTAGATACAACATAAGTCAGCGTGAGGTGAGACGTCGTAAAAGCAATAGCTCACAGAGCATTGTTTGGCGAACATGAAAACACAATGGGTGCATTCTTGTCTTTCCCCGACACACTGATTCACAGCAGATGTGATTCTTTAAAGTGCTGTAAAGAACTTAGTATATGTTACTCGTAATAGCAGCGAGTTTTACAAGCAGCTGTAAATGGCAGTTCTGTCATATTTCAAGACAAAAAATTGGGTGATAGAGAAAAATAAAATTTGGAGGATTTAGCAGAAATGAAGACCAACACTAATTAAAAATTGATTCAAGTGAAGCCTATTTGCATTCTCTTGCTTCATAAAAATTCATGAAGGCAGCAAATGAACAAAGGCATGAACTGTTGTTTAGCACCTAGTATACTAAATAATAAACTTCATACCAACAGTTTTAATCATTGTGTAACTCTCTTTGTGTCCAATCTCTGCCAAATGAAACTTCCTGAAATCCAGCCAAAACCAGCGGGAGTAAACAGATCTGTAGGATGCTGTTTTATCAAGCTTATCTACAATTTCCATGTGCGTTTGTGTCAGTGAACCTTTAATGTCATTAAGCATTGCTTCCTCTCTGAGGAGCGAAACTAACAAAAACCACTTGCGAGCTTCCTTTGATAAGAAAGAATAAAGATCAAGCATTACAAAAGACTGTGTGATTGTGTTAAATCTATGTTAAATACTGAATACTTTTTATATAGACTGGTGTTCAAAAGTTTGGGATCAGTAAGATTTTTAATGTTTTTTAAGACATTTCTTATTCTCATCAAGTCTGCATTTATTTGAATAAAATTATATATATATAAAAAAAGTAATATTGTGAAATATTATGACAATGTAAAATAGTGTTTTTCTATTTTAATATACATTAAAATCTAATTTATTCCTGTGATCAAAGATGAATTTTCAGCATCATTACTTCAGTATTCAGTGTCGCATGATCCTTCAGAAATCATTTTAATATGCTAATTTATTGTCGGAGCTGGAAACAGTTGTGCTGCTTAATATTTTTTTGGAACCTGTGATTTTTTTGATGAATAAAAAGTTAAAAAGAACAGCGCTTATTTAAAATATAAATCTTTTCTAACAATATACACTATCGTTTAACAGTGTCTGGTAAGTACATTTTTATTCTTTCTTGTTTTTGAAAGAAATTAATACTTTTATTCAGCAAGGATGTGTTAAATCGATATATTATTATATTGTTAGAAAACATTTATATTTTGAATAAATGCTGTGCTTTTTATTTTTTATTTTTTTTTTAAATCAAAGAATCCTGAAAAGAATGCATCACAGTTTTCCAAAAAAAATATCTGGCAGCACAGCTGTTGCCAACATAGGTAACTTTAATAATAAATTAGCATATTAGAATGATTTCTGAAGGATCTTAAGACTGGAGTAATGGCTGATAAAAATTCAGCTTTGCATCACAGGAATAAATTATACTTTAAAGCATATTAAAATAAAACCCATTAATTTATATTGCAATAACATTTTGCAATATTACTGTTTTTTTTTTTCTGTATTTTTGATCAAATAAATGCAGCCTTGAAGAAGTCTTACTGAGCCCAACCTTTTTTGAAATAATGCATGCAATGTATGCAAAAAACAGTTATAAAAGTTATTTTGCAATAAAAACAATGCAAACTTTTTGAAAACGAGTGCATTTCAGACAAAAGAGAAAGTCCTCAAGAGACTTTCAATTGCACAGCTAAGATCCTACTGTGAAGACGGGGAGGCTTCTATATTTGAAAGAGAGTGAGAAGATTGTTATTTGGCTAATTACAGATTTAGGGCTGAAACTGTAAACCGTTGGAGAGGAAGCGAGCGAGGTGCTTGAGTGAGCAACATTAGAGCGCTGGAGTGGTGAGACTGTGGATTCATTGTGTGCTGATGGCATCTTTTATCTCTTGCAACACTGATAGGCCTAACGGAGTAGTTTGGTGGGGGGTTAAAGGGGTGGGCTATCTAATCTGATCACAGGCCATTGTTTTCGAAGCTCATTTACCACTGGGGGGTCCAGAGGTTTCCACACAGTCGACAAGTCGACCCATACTCACCCCCCATCCCTACGGCCAACACAAGAAGGTCCTTAGAAAAACAAGCGACAGACACAAAGGGGAACACGGAGAAGACAACCCAGAGGGCTATTTGTGAGGATTTGCTCATTCCTCACAAATACACAAGAGTGCTGACCGCTGACTCAGACCTTTGGTTCAGGCTTGAACAGCAGGAAGTCAGCTTGGTGAGACTGTTGTTGCTGCTTAGGAGATTCAAGTCTCCTGAGACCAAGGAAGTTAATGCTAAACATCTGGGATCTGCATTAAAAAGGGGCTAGGAGGAGACAGTATTGAGTTGTCACGTAAAGCAGCATCCCATCTCAGAATGGGGCTATTGGACTGCTCATACAGTAGCGGAAAGGGCAGGAAATAATTCATCTCCACTCTATCATGCTGCCATGGGCATGAACGGTTGTACATGGAGCTGGACCTCATCCTGCAACTCACATTTTGCCATATTGCGGAGGTCTCTGTGGAAGTGGCAGGGAGGATGAGAAGTCAGCAGCACAGAGATTGCTGCTAATTGCCCATGGTGAATGATTATGGAAATGAACCAGAAGGATATAGCAAAAATCAGACACAAAGCTATTTGCTGTTTGACACAAAGCTATTCAGATATTTGGCAAAAGATTTTCCAGATTGCCTTTAACTGGGCATGGATTCAACATTTAGAAAGCCCTGCAACTACACTCTGAAAAAAAAAAAAAATGCTGGGTAAAATATGGACAAACCCAGCAACTGGGTTGTTTTGACTCAGCGGTTGGGTTAAATGTTTAACCCAGCCTTCTGGATAGTTTTATTTAACTCAACTATTGTTTAAAAATGACTATAGGGCTGGCTTGGAATAAACCCAAAATAGGTTGAAAATTAACAATCAGACACATAATCACTAGAGGCATCAGGAATAATCAAAAGCTGAACATTTTTTAATAAGCAATGTTAATTTCCAACCTATTTGGGGTTCATTTTAATCAACAAATATAGTCATTTCTAAGCAATAGTTGGGTTAAACAGAATGACCCAGAAGGTTAGGATAAAAATTTAACCCAACCACTGGGTCAAAACAACCCAATTGCTGAGTTTGTCAATATTTCACCCCGCATTTTTTAGAGTGTATGTATTCTAAACACAGTGTATGTGTGTTTCAGTCATACTTTGTTAAATTTATTTTAAAAATACCTCAAAATGTTAGCAAAATACAAAAGAAAGATCTTCATGTGCTTCAAAAATAAATACCAGGCCAGTGTTGTGCTGACACTGAAAATTGGTTGATCTTATACATCCATTTTATGCCTTGCAATTGTAAACATTTGGTTTTTGGTGACATATTGTACATTGTAGTAACAAATTCTGCTGATTTGTCACAAAGACAATGTTATTTAGCTGGCTAACTTAAATTACAAGAATGACACATGTGATGGTTTTGGAAGAATCAGTAACAATGTATTAAATGGATAGTTCACCCAAAAATTTTAATTCTGCCATTTATTACTCACCCCCATGTCGTTCCAAACCCGTAAGACCTTCGCTCATCTTCGGAGCACAAATTAAGCATTTTTGATGAAATCCGAGAGCTTTCTGACCCTCCATAGACAGCAAGGGTCCTACCATCCATCATGGTACTCTCGATAATGGCGATAGATGGTAACTCAGAGGAAAACAATAGTTGAATAAAGTCGTTATTTTTGTTTTTTTGTGCACAAAAAGCATTCTTATAGCTTCATAAAATTATGGTTGAACCACTTTTTGACCAAGTTCTTGGTACCTTTTTGGGCCTTTAACGTGGCTGCACCCTTACTGTCTATGGAGGGTCAGAAAGCTCTCGAATTTCATCAAAAATATCTCAAGTTGTTTTCCGAAGATGAATGAAGGTCTTACAGGTTTGGATCGACGTAAGGGTGAGTAATTAATGACAGAATTTTCATTTTTGGGTGAACTGTCCCTTCAAACTACAAACCAATCAGTAATATTTGGCATTCATTGTACACACTGAATTTATAAAAATACATTACAGCTGTTTAACTTAAAAAAAGAAAAACATAATTTGTGTAAATTGATTGATTTATTAAATATTCCTTTGTTGTAGAGTTTGGGATTAAGTGATGATAATTAGCTTGTCTTAAAACAAATTAAGTCTATGGTATGTCCACAGTCTGGCTAGGTAAATATGAGCATGTGTGTGTGTATATGTGTAAGTGGAGCCACTGGACACACAAGAAAAATACTCCACAAATCTCCTGGAGCTGGACAGCACAGCGCTGAGCTGAGCTCAGGATTGTTTGTTTGAGAATGGGCCAGTGGGATGAAACATACACTCGAGGTGTAAAGATCAGAATGACAAACCCTTCAACGAGTCTTTGAAAAGAGCGACTTTAGGTATGGCTTTGATTTTGACACACTCACGCTGCAAATTCCATTCAAGTGAAGAGCACCATATAAAAAACACGCGTCAGAGAATGAAAGGGCGATTTAATGCGACTTATTTGCTTGTCACGCAAAGAATGTACCGTGAACATCCCTGAAAGCAGAGGTCAGATGTTCTTCAGGCATAAAGCCTGAACTAAAAACGCTCTTGTTAGCACTTAACCGCATCAAGTGCTTTAATAAACTTAGCTATGCTCGTCTCCGCCTCCTAACTACAACGAGAAGCGAGAGGAGAAGGGCCTGAGCTCCTTCAAAGTCATGTCTGTTGTCAAAACACATTGAGATGGAGGAGATAAAATAAATGGCATCTTTTGGAAAGACGAGGAACGCTCATCCTCCCAAACAACAGATGACCCCAACCAAAGACTCCCCCAACTGTATTGAAATAGTGGTAATCGGAGCCTCTTGGGGCCCTCCACTGGGGCCCTTTGTACGTCTAAGAGTCAATCAAGGCCTGATGACAGACAAAGCCTAGTCAGATTTAGGAGAGAAAAGCACCGGAAGGGTCGATGCAGAGGCCGGAGTCGCGGTCCGTCCCGAGGCGGGGGGACAGACGGGCCTCTGCCCACGATGCCCTCCACTGACCTCTTGTCACATACGACTGTGCCCTGCATCTCCACCTCTGACCCTAAAAACACGACACCTAGACCTGCTGTAAAAGCCCAGGGTGGATAGGACATAATTCAGCTGCTTAATCCTCCAATAGATGCTTGTAAAGCTATAAAACAAGACATGGTTTGTCAAAGATAGTAAGTAACCTTCATGCTGAATGAAGTTATGTAACAATACTTACAATATAAATACATTTCAAAAAAGTAAAATAAATAACTAAATAAATTAGTGCTGTTAAGCGATTAATCGTGATCCAAAAAAAAGAGTTTTTGTTTACATAATATGTGTGTATACTGTGTATATTTATTATGGATATATAAACACACACACATACAACATATATTTTGAAAATATTTACATGCATTTAAATTAGGGCTGTCAAATGATTAATCGCGATTAATCACATGCAAAATAAAAGTTTATGTTTACCTAATATATGTATTTGGATGCGATTCATTGAGATTAATCGTTAAACAGCCCGAAAATAAATATTAACTAAATAAAAATATATATATATATAAACATTTGTACCACTCTGTATACATTATTAATATATATATATATATATATATATATATATATATATATATATATATTTATATATTTATATATTTAAATACTATTTTCCATTACTTTTTGGCACAGGATAAGACTTTTAACAACCAATCATGTTGGTTCTTGGGAAAGAGACAATGGAAGCTGTCCTTCATGTCAGTCCAAGGCCTTTGCAGGCCGGTAAATAGTCAGGCCACACAGTAGTGAAAGCAGGTCAGCCTTATCTATTCTACAGAAGGACACCAGCATTTAATCACCAACTGACCCACATTCTGTGAGGTATATCTGTTCCTTTATGGGAAAAAAACTAATATGTAAAATATCATTAAACATGCTGGAGAAATTCCATGCAGTAATTCAAAAAATAAGAATTTGTGCGCTAAAAATGTCACATTGGAGAAAAAGGTTTTAAAAGAAAAAGGCCATGCATAAAAGGGAAAATTAAAATTGTCATCACTTACCAAACATATCATGAATGTCATTACAAACATATACACTTTCTTTTGTGAAACAAAATTTACTGACCACTATTTTCAATATAATAACAGATAAGTAAAAAAAAAAAAAACAACAACAACAACAACAACAACAACAACAACATGGAAAGTCCATGGAGTATGGGCCACCTTATTTATGCTGCTTATTTGTTATTTTGTAGCTTATTCACTTCCATTATATGGAAAAGAAAGGCTTAGATATGTCCCAATTTTTGTTCCACAGAAGCAATAAGAGTCATAGAACGTCATGACGTTTAGTAAATAATGACTCAATTTTTGGGCTAAACTATCCCCTTTACAAACAGGGTAGGAGAACTGTATCTGCTGGCAAAGAGTTTAGGCAGTACATCCACCGCTCATCCGAAGGGGTCTGCTGAGGTCATAAGCAGACTCCACTGTACAAAGGTCCTAAAAGCCCTTTGGAGACAATGACACACACAGAGTCTGTACTGCTAGTTTATGAGGGAGCAAATTCGCCATTTGGAGCCACTTTAATACTTAATAAGCATAATGAGGCTGAACATAACGCCTGACTTCCGAGCTTAAAAATTCATAATGTGCTGTGAAACTTAGACGCCATTAACAGCTCCCTCCTTTACAGACACATGTATCACTAAAATAAAGAACGCTCATTGTTTTGATTTAACTAAGCGCATACCAGGGCTGATAAACTGCTCTGCCTTTTCTCAGCGTCTCTAACATATAAATTCCATTACTTAATTCTTAGACACATACACACACATAACGCTCATCTAAATAATGCTTCTGGTGGCCTTCAACACAAACACATCAAGTGCCCACTCAAGCTGACTATTCAAGGCTGCTCAATACTCATCTTTCTTTCTCCTGCTCCCCCTAGCGTCCACAGTAAATATAGCATGATGGAAGTGGGAGAGAGAGAGAGAGAGAGGGCGAGAAAGGGGAGGAAGCCACAAGCTCCGCCCCCAGATGACATCAGCGCTGTGTTGAAGCAGAGCTGGAGGCAGATGCAACCTCACACTTGTAGTGAGCTCCAGGCAGCTGACCAGCTCTGCCGACTTCTCTATCTTGTCTCTCTCTGAGCCAAAGGAGTGTGTGTGTGTGTGTGTGTGTGTGTGTGAACAAGTGTGTGTGGAAATAAAAACACACCCTGCTATTCGCACTATTGCTGCTACTGAGCCTTTCTGACACTGGGCTCTTTTTGGGGATTGAATCATCTTCCATCGTATTGGATTTATCCTACGGACTGACTTTATGCTTTGAGGATATTCTTTTGATTTCCCTTTTTGACTTATTGCTTTGGCAGGTAAGTGTATTTTGTTATGGGATTCCCCTTTATTTTTGGACTGTTTTTACCCTTTTCCTTTTGCATTTTATCACTCTGAGGTTATCAAATACCTTCAAAACACGTATAGAGCAAATTTGCATCTATCCCTACACCCCAGTCACTAAGTAAACTTTCAGATCCGTCATTTATTTGCAGAAAAAAGACATTTTATTGCAAATTTAGGCAGTCCCTTAGGGAATTGAGAGGGATGTAATAGCAATTTAAACTCACAAGTTCAGTACTCATGAAAATCATCAGTATATAGCTCTTCATTTGCCATTTAGCATTCAACGTGCACCTCAAAATGATTTTAAAATAATAATTTGCTTATGTTGGAATAGATTAATAACCTTTGTGCTGTCTCAAACCTCTATGACTTTCTTTCATGGAACATTAAATGATATGTAAGGGAGAATTGTTAAGGACTTACAGCTTCAGTCACCATTCACTTTCAAAGCATCTTTTTTCCATACAATGAATGTGAGTGGCGACCGAGGCTGTCATTCAGCCTAACATCTGATTTTACCAACAATTTTGTTAAGTCATATAGGTTTGGAACAATTAGGAGGTTAGAAAACGGCCGAATTTAATTTTTTATTTTGTGTGAACTATCCCTTTAAGTCTTCGCGCAAATAAACGCACTAAGGACGCGCAACTTACATTTTATCACCACCATCAGCATTCGATATCAGTTAGCTTTAAATCGAATCTTCAAAATCTCGTTTAGAAAAAAAAACGCAATGCAGCTTGTATTTTTACCGCGTGCAATCAACAGGAACGTATAAACTTAACGCGCCGCGTCTTAAATCTGTTTTAGTGTGAGAGGCTTTATGACAAAACAAAACGAGCAGACGTCGATTCCAAATGAGGACATACATATATATATATATATTAATAATGCCCGACCTGCGCTCTGGAAGCGTGATGAGAGAGTGATTGGAATAAAGAATGTGGGATTCGGGGATGCGGCTCGACGCGACGCGACAAAACTAGAACTCTCCCATTATCGAAGCCGCTGGCGTCGGGCGCTCGCAGCGCAGACAGCTTCGTTGATTATGAGGGTCGCGTTCTAATTTGGAATACTAACGAACACTCAAAAGACAACGAGATTGGCGCGCAATAAATGTGCGCCCTGTGCTTTTCGGTGAGAGAAGCGAGTGTGTGGCGCAGTAAAGAGATCTGAGGCTGTCTTCAGGATTTTCCTATCAAACGAATTTCCCTTCTTTTAAGTAGCCTTCCAAGTTATCTTAAAGATAAGCTGTTGGAAAGGAAAAAGTCAAGATTGAAATAATAGTTTCGTGCAGATAAAGAGAGAAGGACTGTAAGATAAGCCTTCAGTCAGAGCTGATTAAATCAGTTTATAAGACTAGTAAAGACGATTCACATTTGAACAAGGAAGCAAGAGATTTTGACTAAAAAAAGACCACTAATGTATTAAGTGCAAGTTGTTTTTGTTAGCTTTGAGCTTCATATGTGCAAATGCACTCGAAGAGTGTGTATTCGAATAGGTTAGTTTCTTAGCATGATAATAGCTGAGAACCACAAATGGTCTATTTTGACTTTGCAATGAGGGTGATAAAATTAACTAACCCATTGTTCTTGGTTGGATGTGTCAAAGCACTCTGTGACAGTCTTTTTCGCTTGCATAAACAATTTGTATCAGCAATTTGCAAATACCACACCTCTATGTTTTAAAAGACATAAATACTAGTCACCCTTTAGATTCTAATACACAGTAATGCAAATCAACCAACTTTCAATATTTCTATAATATAAATAGCATCCAGTGTATGTTTATTGGCAGCCAGGCGGACAGCACTCTTTGTTTCAAGCTACGAACGCCGGAGGCTAAACCTAGTGGTCCGTGGCATTCACTCAGAGTCAACATGAGATGGTCATGTCTTTCAGGCCTTCAGAAAAAAGTCTGTCACCCTTTTGTGCCGAAGACAAAAACAAATCATTCTCATAGAATCCTCCACTCATGTCTCGAGCCAACCTTTGACCTCAGTGAGGCCGCTCCGTAAAACGTACATTCGAAAAACAGTCCTAGAAGTTTATTTCCGTATATCTTAAATATACTGTTTGAATTAACAAAGTGCAAACAGAAAAAAAAAAGGGCTGTACATTTAAGCTTGTATTACAGATACAATTTACCCCCCTTTGGAGTTGAAACGAGCAAAGTACAGTGCAGTAAATCAACCCAACCCTTTCTGCCCTTGTCCGGCAACTGCTGCCCCTGTACCCTAGCAGGGGGTACATATGTGGTAATTAAAGCGCCAGTTCAGCCTCCAAGTGTCTGTGTGTGTATATCTGACAAGCACAGGCCTGATACAGAAGCACCTACCACCCCCAAGTGGGGAAAACAGTGCAGCTGCCACAGACCACTTTCTTTTCAGTGCAGCACAATAGAAAAAGACCCCCTGTCTCTCCTAGAATCCACTCTTGCTGCTTGAACGTCAGCCAGGGACAAACCTGCGGATCATCTGCCCCAAAACCGAACACAGAGGGAAGCCGCTAACACAATAACCTGCTCTTAAATTAATGTTAAAGCCGTGCCCAAACCCTTCTTCTCGTTTCCAAATATGTAGGCAGAAATGTTTCATCTCTGGGCCCACTAGGCTCAGAGAGGCTTGATTTGGCTTCATGGACATAAGATACATGACAAAGCGAGGCATTTAGTTCAAATCCCGCCTGGGGTTCAGAATCTATTATCTATTGAAAACAAGAAAGCTGTTTTTCATAATCATAGCCCAGGACCTACCAATGAAGCCTGTAGTGCGAATTTAATTTCATCCTAAATGTCTTCGTTCATGCTTGGGCACTGATCAGATTTGACAGCATTTTGGGGAACTAATAGAAAACGTCATTTATTTTTAAAAACGATGAACAGTGCAATGTTTGCCATTTAAGCATTAACCTAATTTCACTAAAAAACCTCATATGTGACCCCGGACCACAAAACTAGTCTTAAGTAGCATGGGTATATTTGTAGAACAGTCAAAAATACAATGTTTGGGTCAAAATTATAGATTTTTCTTTTATGCCAAAAATCATTAGGATGTTAAGTAAAGATCATGTTCCATGAAGATATTTTGTAAATTTCCTACCATAAATATATCAAAACTTACGTTTTGATTAGGAATATGCATTGCTTTTTTTGACCTTTGTGACTGGTTTTGTGGCCCAGGGTCACATATAAAAGCATTTTTATTATAGAAAAGCAAAATATTTGTTTGTACTCAATATTCCAATTTTTAAATGTATTAAGATGTTGCATAATCACATTCAAATACAACATTTTTAACCCATTTAATCCAATGTTCTGAACTCAAGACACTAAACGAGCAAAAGGTAGTGGTGTCTGTAGCCATTTTAACCAAAATGCTCGATTGAACATCACTTCAAGCAAAGCAAAGGAGCAGAAGCAGGGCCGGCCATTAGAACGATCTCCTAACGGGAAATGCGGCCTATTAGAACGATAGCGAGAGGTGCCCGTCACATTCAGTGGCCTTTTCTCTCTGGCTATGAGCGGTGGGTGGGGTAAGGGGCTTGAAGATTTAACAAAATGTGAAAAACTAATAATTCTAAGTGAAAGGAGTTCAGTAAAGCAGAAGAACGAAGGCCAGGGCCCTTATGCTTAACTTGTAATGAATAATGGACCGCTGCCACTTCAGTGAAATCTGAGGAGCCAAGCGCAAAGAAAGAAATAATAATGCAGCCAGAGCAGGGACAGCTAGCATGACAAGCTTTAGGTGAAGCGTATGAGGTAGATGCCCTCCGTTCTTTTCTGTTTGACCTTTCCGGACATAACATAATACCAGCCCACATATATTTCCCAAGACACCTGTGCTTTCATCAAGGCCTCCCGAGTAAGATCTCAGCTGAAATATCATGAAATGCACAGCCACCTTTGAGTGAACCCTGATACTTTCAGTAAAGTATCTTGGCGGGAGAAACCAAAAGGGCTTGTGTTTCGCCAACTTGCTTTTGCTTTGCCAGAAAGTGATTTACATTGAGTGTAGTACATAAAGCGAGAGCAATTCCATCTCCACATAATTTCGTAGTCTGTTATTTGTCAGACTTCTGGAAAAATGGCAAGTTACTTTACACACATAATTCTCCTAATCAATACAACATTTCCTCAGAACAGCTGGAAAATTGCACGCCGATCGCTAACCAGCCATTCGCTATTCCTGCAAGTACTTATTTCCCTCTTCAATGTATCTGGCAATCATGAAGCGAATCTTTCAAAATGTTTAAAAGCAAGCAACTTAGTCAATGTCAGCATCGCCTGTCCTTAAAGTCGGGTCGCAGCTGCCGTTTCCAAGCTTTTGGTAATCTACTAACGAAAAAGCATGCACATGGAGCACTTAGGCTCAACAGAAGGATGAGGTGTATTATTAGACCACGCTGGCAAGACCTGTAATCAAGTTACAGGGCCTTCAATTCCCTAATCTCTCCTTGTCACTTCATACCACTGTTTCAAAGTTGCCTGACACACTCCAACGTGTTTTACAGGAAGGTTACTATTCGCAGGTCAGCAAAAGGGTTTCAGACAAGGGCACAAGCCGTGGTGATGGCTGTCAGTTGTAGAAATGTATATTGTCAGTCTGTGTAACAGAAAAGATGCACCGTGGGAAATTAGAGTATGGAAGGTGCAGCACGGACGTCTCCTTGGGGCCACCGGAGGTGACTCGCATGAGGATCCCATTTGGGTATTCATGAGTCTGCAAGACATCCCACATGTACATTTTTGAGCAGTGCGAGGGCGTTGTGTTCAGGCTCTGTCGGGGCAGCCCGAGGGACCTTTGGTGGCTGCTTGACACCTCGGCAGCAATATGCTTCACTATGACTCTTTATTTTTACCTTCTCCTTCCAGAGCGTCTTTGAAAGGTGGAGAACGTCACCAGGCGGGAGGGAACGGTCGCAGGGCCCAAACCGTGGTCGCTTTTCTTATGCAAAGGAATTCTTTTCAGCCATCACCATAGAGAACACTAGAGGGGGGATGTTAGGGTTAACAGGTTAGACAGAACAGCGAACGCTGTTATCCTGGCAGCACAGGCTTAGGGCGAGGAAAAATAAAGGTTTTTATAAAAATCCACGCAGCATCTCCACTAATCCAGGTTTCACAAACAGTGTCCACTATCAAAGGACTGCAGGCCAGGGGCTTTTCTCTGTGGTCATTTACCCAGAGGCAAAGAAATCCCCTGATATACAGAAACCCAATAAGCTTAAGGGACTTTCAAATTCCCATCTCAACCACACACCCTTCTTATTTTTCCCTTCCGTCCATCTGATAAGTCTCAAATGCAGTGGAGCAATCTGCAGGCCGTAACAATCCATAAAAACCCGATCCATTGTGGTGTGCTTTTTATGTTAGGTGCAAACCTTGAAAACACAGGCTAAAAAGCTATTGGTTTACGTCAATGTGTTGTCGAAACGGCTCTGTTTGAAGGACAGTGGCCGATTGCAGCTGGCTGCATCGCTGTCTGACTCAATCTCAGCCTTGGCACTATCATCTCAGAATTAAATAAACGCCGCCTAACAGCATATTATGCAGAGTCAATAACTCATTCTCAACAAGCCCACGTACCTTTCCTGCCGTCATGACGTATTTAGATGTCACACGCGGTCAATAATAAAAGAATTTGCTCTTATTGACTTCTTTTTCTTTTCTTTCTATCCCTGCCAGTAGGAAGTTCAGCATGTGAGAAGGAGTGGGCGTCTGCACATCGGGCACCGGTTCGTGAAACGAGAGCCAGGGAGGCGGAGTGCTACAGCAGCACAGGAGATTCTGCTTTCGAGCCACGAGGCTGGATACTTTATTCATGCTCCTGCCGGGAGTGAGACTACAGGATTTGGGGCTGACTTTGGAGCCTGACTTCAGAACCGAACCTCCCTGGATTTGAGCCCACCGTGCTGCAGACGGACAGTGGTCTTTACGCCATGACCAGTCTGCTTCGGGAAAGACGGGAGCAGTTCATTTCTCAACTCTCTGTTACGCACAAAAGGGTCTGATTAGGATTCGCGACTTGAAATAAAAGGATTCTGCGCTCTTTTTTATTTCCTTTCTTTTTGTTTTAGTCCTTTTTTGTGATTAAATTCACTGAGATTGCATGCCTACACAGGAGAAGGCTGCCTGAGGTCTGTCTGGAAGCGGAGCTGCTTGCTTTATAGGTTTATCTACCATGGCAAAGCCTTTGATTGCATGAACTGTGAACGCTGCAGTACAAGACAGGAGGTCAGCGGTACAAACAAGGATCAGTTCGACAAATACCAGCCTGGTCAGGATATAACCAAAGAGACCCCTTTGACAAGACGGACAAACATCTCCTGAAAGAATAGAAAGGAGAGCTTAAAGCCTCATTGGATTTTGGGTGGCAGCAGAGGATTATCTGGCATTTCTAAATCAGGTATGACAAATATGGATGATCTTGCTATGGTTAAGTGCCATTTTTTTCTACTATTATATAAATATATATATATATATATATATATATATATATATGCACTGATATAAGTAATGAGAAAAATGTGAAATTAATCATTAAAATGTCTTCAATAGCCTATGGAAGTAAAAAATAAAATTATATTGGAAATATATAACAGAAAAAATATTATATATATTATATATGTTAAGAAAAATCAGTCTGTAATAGCCTCTGAATGTATTACATATAGCAATAATATATATTAACTGTCATGTTGCAACAAATGTCTAATTTAGTATAAATAATTTTTATCGCTTCAAATTTGCTTTAAAAGTTACAAGCCTTCAATGTTTTGCAAACTATGATACCCAAAAATCCTGCACAAGCACAAGCCAATTTTACAACATTTAATCAACAAGGCCCGACTTTGTTCCGCCACCAGTTTTCAGCCTTGAAATGCACTGGCTAACAGCAGAAATGTGTAAAACAACAAGAGCCTGCGATTACATTACACACAGCAAAAGATAAAACCTCTCACACACAGGCATCTCATTCAAGGAAAGCTAGCGGGTTTAAGGATTTGTTATCTACATCCACGGCTGATTGGGAATATCCTTCCACTTCAATTAGACTTGCTTCTGAACCTCTCAGTCCGCCCTTTTCTCTTATTTTCTTTTTTCCTCTAATCCCTTTTTCCTTGTTTCACTACTTTGTATTGTTTTGATATAAAAATGATTTCAATCAAGATAAACACCCCCGGCATGTTTCGCTACCATAGTTTTTTCATTTGTTCATGTCATTGGAAATGTTAATAGCCTCTTTTCATTAATTCAGCAGCAGAAATATTATATCCTTTGTCTTAAATTGAATCATTTACAATGAAAGAGGCGCTGCAGGCACTGTACATAAAACAGCAATTAGACCAGGACACTGGCTTTACTTCAGACGGCATACATTTGACTTTTCCCCTTCTTTTTTTTTTTCTCCAAGGGCAACAACCGCAAGGAGGACATCAGCGATGGCAAGCAATTACAAGTCCTTCTTCGTCTTCTTCATCAGAGCTGGGCTTCTGCTTGGCTTGGCCAACCCGTTGGTGACTTCAGCCTCCTGTCCCTCGCAGTGCCGGTGCGATGGGACTTTCATATATTGCAATGACCGGGAATTGACTTCCATCCCTTCGGGCATCCCAGAGGATGCTACGGTACTTTTTCTCCAAAACAACCGCATCAAAAGTGCAGGGATCCCTACGGATCTACGACGGCTAAACAGTGTAGAAAAGATCTACCTGTACTGCAACAACCTGGACGAGTTCCCCACCAACTTGCCGCTGAATGTCAAGGAGCTTCATTTGCAGGAGAACAATATCCGGACTATCACCCACGCCTCGCTGGCACAGATTCCCTTCATTGAGGAATTACACCTTGATGACAATTCCGTGTCGGCCGTCAGCATCGAAGAGGGCGCGTTCCGGGACAGCAACCATTTGAGGCTGCTCTTCCTGTCCCGTAACCACCTCAGCACCATACCTTCAGGCCTCCCGATGACTATCGAGGAACTTCGCTTTGACGACAACCGCATCTCGTCTATCTCCGAGGCATCCCTGCAGGATCTTATAAATCTCAAGCGACTGGTTCTGGATGGCAACCTCCTGAACAACAGGGGCATCGGGGAGATGGCCTTGATCAATCTAGTCAATTTGACCGAGCTCTCGTTGGTACGGAACTCTCTGACTTCCCCACCCGCCAACCTGCCGGGCGCAAGCCTGGAGAAGCTGAATCTTCAAGACAACCACATCAATCACGTGCCAGCAGGTGCCTTTGCTTTTCTGCGACAGCTGTACCGTTTGGATCTGTCAGGCAACAACTTGAGCAGTCTGCCCATGGGGGTCTTCGACGACCTGGATAACCTTACCCAGCTGCTCCTGCGCAACAACCCCTGGCACTGCAACTGCAGGATGAAGTGGGTGCGCGACTGGCTGCGCAGTCTTCCGTCTAAGGTCAACGTGCGTGGCTTCATGTGCCAAGGTCCCGATAAGGTCAAAGGGATGGCCATCAAAGACCTATCTACGGAGCTGTTTGGCTGCTCAGACATCGAGATCCCGACCACGTACGAGACCAGCACAGTCTCAAACACTTTGCCGCCCTCTCGACCCCAGTGGCCCTCATATGTGACTAAAAGACCTGTGGTTAAGGGTCCGGAGCTGGGTAGAAACTACCGTAGCACGACGCCGTCCAGTCGAAAGATCATCACGATAAGCGTCAAATCTAGTAGCGCAGAGACGGTGCACATATCCTGGAGAGTATCCCAGCCCATGACGGCCCTGAGGCTCAGCTGGCTAAAGCTGGGCCACAGTCCTGCTTTCGGATCTATAACCGAGACCATCGTCCAGGGGGAGAGAACAGAGTACCTGCTCACAGCTCTGGAGCCCGAATCCTCTTATCGGATATGCATGGTTCCCATGGAGACGAGTAACATTTACCTGTCGGACGAGACACCTGTTTGCATAGAGACCGAAACCGGCTCCCTGAAAGCGTACAATCCCACCACAACCTTGAACAGAGAGCAGGAGAAAGAGCCTTACAAAAATTCCAATCTGCCTTTAGCTGCTATCATCGGAGGGGCGGTGGCCCTTCTGGCCATCATCATGTTGGCCCTGGTGTGCTGGTACGTCCACAGGAACGGTTCCTTATTTTCCAGGAACTGCACGTACAACAAAGGGCGCAGGCGGAAGGACGATTACGCCGAAGCTGGAACAAAGAAGGACAACTCCATCTTGGAGATTAGAGAGACCTCTTTTCAAATGATTCCCATAAATCACATGCCCGTTTCAAAGGAGGAGTTTGTGATACACACAATTTTTCCTCCTAATGGCTTAAGTCTTTACAAGAGTCCGCACAGCGAAAACAGCATCAACAACAGAAGCTACAGAGACAGTGGAATACCAGATTCAGACTACTCTCATTCATGATAGCGTGCGCGGATTACAAAGACATTTCTTGCAAACGAGTGACTCGGAGACTGCTTGGTCTTTTGCAAAACACTGGATTGAAAAGACTGAGAAAGCATCGTTATGTACATTTGCCATATAATTTATATTTAAGGACGATTTATTAAAAGGAAAAAAGGTTCCGATTGCAGGCCATCACTGAGCTGTCGGTGTATGCTGCCACAAACTGCAATTCTATATTTTAGATATTTGTAGTCATTTGTACTGTACTTCCTTTACTTATGGTTTTAGACCAATTAAAAAAAAACTTTGTGCTCTACTGAGATATGATGACTTGTCAACTGTGAAAGTGGGTTTTCATTGCTGTGTTGAACAATCAGATTTTAGAAAACCATGTAGTATAAGCACAGGTCAAAATTATCGCTACGTTGCTGTCAGTGGAAAAAAAATAAATACCACAAAAAACAAGGCTGTGAGAATATAGGGCATAGGTGATTGATCAAAGGAAATAAAGACACAAGTGTTTTGTTAATTCTAAGGATGGCAGGCACAGACTTACTCCGCTGTCACAGAAACCTCTGGGTTTCTTTAGGAATCCAAAACGTTGCCAGGCTTTATATCGCGGCAGCATTCAGGAAGCAGATATCTATTACTTCCTCTCTGCCCTGGAGGAGGCAGCAACACAGCACAGAATCCTAAATCCTTTGCAATGAAGCACATAGATCAAATCAAAAGGTTACTTTGCAGTCAAATCAAAGTGGATGGGCAAAAACACACCATAGCACTCAATATCGCTCATTCAAGCAAAGGGAAGCAGCATTTATCCCTCAGTACAGCTAACCATGTAAACGTTGCCCTCCAAAAAGGAATACTGCGGGCAGAAAAAAATATGGCAAAGAAACACATTTGGGCTCTTTTCTATTTGGAATATAAAAAGTGTCAATTATTTTTTTTGTTCATATAATTCTTATTTGTATTTTTTTTGTTTTCTAATTCAAGCCACTTTTAAGTTGCCACAGTTAAATTGTTCTTTACAACTGAAGACCAAAGTGCATTGAATGCCCTTTGGCCAGTCTTGTATGTGCCTTGATCCAATGCTTATTGTATTTAGCTTTTTCAAAAAAATAAATCAGTGACTTAACTTTTTTCATACACACTTGAATATGATAGGATATTGGTCATATTGCGAAATAAAAGTGGATAAAACCCCAACTCCCTGGTCTCCTTTTCCCCAAAAGAATGCTTTCTATTTATTTTTAATCCCTCTAACCATTCAGGATCTCAAAAGTGTTCATCTAAAGCACACAGAGGCTTCTTCCTAGTGCCGCATTCGCTTGGAGTTCCAAGTGCTCTTTTGTGTGGTTAAGCCATGTATGACTTATCTGATTGGCCCAAGTGGGAAATATCAACGAGTACGGCACAGAAGCTAAATGAGGCCGTTGGAGAGATGCTGTGCTGGATTTTGATGTGTCTCGCGGCCACAGGGGGAGATGTACGTATATAATGACTATACAGCATTAGGTTGATGGCAGAGCCCAAAACACTGTAGGAATCTCACAGGTGGCTCGCAGGAGCACATGCGCACGCATCCACACAACATATATGTGGGCCACGAGTGTGCGAATGTGCAGATGCACACGCCCTGAGATTTAATTACAGTTCAGGGGAGCCTCTAAAAACAGCAAGTCTGATCCAAACCTTAAGTATACTTCAACAGTCCCGTGCACTAAATATACCACATCAGCTAGAAATTAAAGTAAACACCCTCTGTGAGCATACGGTTCAGCAAGGGTGCACATATGTGAATGCTGTTGATGTTCCACAACTTGCCTTGTCATTTATTTATGTGGTTTCCTGACTGACGGCATTAGCGAGTTTTAAATGCTGAGTGATGGCCTTGCTAACTTTCAAATCTGAAGCCGTTTCTTTATATTTTCTGATGAAAGATGCATTTGCACTGTTGAATATAAGAATGTAAAATGCACACATATGAAAGTAAACTGCTCGGTATTGAAAAAATAACAATTAATTAGCGAAATACTGTATTACATTTTTTCTCTCCCTTAAATCCTCAAAAAAACATTTTTCCATCTCCAACTTATATTCCCTCTTCTGAATATTAATTCAACACTCACACCAGCTGTTGTGTAACTTACAAATCATTCATTCTGGAGATGAGATGTCGACCAAAACTGTAGGTATAAAGCAGCATCAAGCAAGAACGAGATCACAGCCGTTTTAATTATCAAAGCGCACAGGTGTGCGAGAGTGTTTGAGCGTGCACGTTCCCTTTATGGACGTTCTGCATGCAGTAAATCAATCTCTAGTTTCCCAACACCATCAGAATTTTTTACAGCTTGAACTACGAGCAAAATGGCTTGAAATATTAATATCTCGTGCTGTATGGTGAAAGCAAATCAGTTGGATGTGAGTGCGCCTAGCAATTTGTATTGACCTTTTCAGAACACTAACCTTAAGTACTGGGGGAGGGCGAGTTGAGCCGCTGCTACTGGGGGTGACCTGTGGTGACCCTTTTAACACAATGACCTCACCTCTGCCGTCTTTGTCAGCACATTGTTGGGGCTTACAGATGACCTCATTTGCCCTGGGAAAACCATTGATCAGGTCTGATGTCCATGAGGCCGGCGCACACTTGAAATTCTACCTTGAATAGGGCACTTCACTTTAGACACAAGGATAAACTTTTTGAAAAAACCTTAAACTTTGGACTTAATGAGGAGGGGCTTGAAAATATCAGGCTATATAATTGGACATTACTTGATCATCTCATTTGCTGTGGTCAAAGAAAGCCATGACTGATCAGGGGTCAGATAAAGCAGGTGAAACAAGGGTCACAAGCCTAAAAAGAAGAAAAATTGAAGGACAATCTGGATGTTTGACCCCCTTTTCAAGCAATTAGACGGCATTTTTCATTTTTTTAGACACCTGACTCTTTTTTAAGCTAATGGTACACATTTTTCATCTTTTTAGACCTTTGACCCTTTTTTTAACAACTGGTAAACATTTTTCATCTTTTCAACTTTTGACCGCATTGTAAAGCAATTGATAAACATTTTTCATCTTTTTGGACTTTTGACCTCCATTTTTCAAGCAAATGAACAGTAGAGATCAGGTCAGGCATTGTTATCACAAACAATGACAGACCTCAAGCTCTTTAAAACAATGAATAGTGTGAAAAATAATGCAGCTGGTCTGTTTTTTGGATCCTAAACCATTTATAAGAGCAACTAAAATAAGGTAATGAGAGTTGCTTTTGAACAGAAAGGCAATTACTGGCAAATGCAGAAGCCACATGTCATTCAATTATTTTTAGAGTTTAATTTACCAAAAGAGCCATAAGGGAGCTGACTTTAAAAGCACCATCTTATTCTGATCTCATTTTGTTTCACCTTGCAGGAAGATGTAGTCATCAACTCCTAGCATATCTATTCCCAAGCGTGTGATGTGTTTGCTCCCATTCTGCCTGGCCTCGCGTTCGCTGCAAAACCTTTTCCCACAGCTCAGCGCAAAATTCTCCAAAATAAAATGGCAAAAGGCCCTCCTAATGAGCCATTTGCTTTCTGTTCTTCTTCTGCACCTTGTATTCAGTCCAAGACATGTTGCACATCAAAGTTTAGACCTCTTTTAGAAACAAAAGAGAATCTGAGGTCAAAATGTCAGGGCACCAGTGTGTCCTCCCACATGCTTGGACTCCATCCAATGCGTGTTTTTGAAAACTATCAGTGCAGATGATAGAGACTAAAGTATGTTTCAGAACGTGCAGAACTATGTGTGCGCATTTGCTTGTGCTTCCGTTTGTATGCGCTTGAGGTTTGAAGAGCGTCTATTAATCATCACAGAGCACTGTGACCTTTCGGTGTTTATATCCGTTCATAGACATCTCCTCCCTTATGCCAGATATATTGCAAACCAAAGAAGGACAGACAAGTTTTTAAAAAATGTATACATTTGCTTTCCTGTAAGCTTGCATTAGAGATGCTGAAGTCACAACATAACTTATGCGTGTCTTGAAGAGACAGCTGCGGTCTGGGCTTGGAGCCACGGCCACATGTGCTCTGCTGTCACCACGGTTGTGTGGTGAAAAAAAAATACAAGGAGTCAAAGCAAATGTTTGAAAAACCAGACAGAAAACAGTGACCAAAAAAATAAAGAAAACCACAACCAAAAAACTATGATTTTGAATGTGAAACTACCAGTCAAAACAGTAAGAACAGTAAGATTTTTAAAGATATTTTCTTCTGCTCACCAAGCCTGCATTTATTTGATCCAAAATGCAGCAAAAGCAGTAATATTGTAAAACAATTTGACTACTTAAAATAACTGTTTCTACTTGAATATATTTTAAAATGTAATTTATTCCTGTGATCAAAGCTCATTACTACAGTCTTCAGTGTCACATGATCCTTCAGATATTATTTATTCTAATATTCTGATTTGCTGTTTCAGAAATATTTTTTATTATTATTATCAATATTTAAAACAGTTGAGTAAATTTTTTTCAGGATTCTTTGATGAATAGAAGGATCCAAAGATCAGCATTTGCAAGCTTTTGCAACATTATACACTACACCATTCAAAAGCTTGGAGTTTTTTTTTTCTTTCTATAAGAAATTATAGAAATTAATACTTCTATTAAGCAAGGATGCTTTAAAATTAATCAAAAGTGATGCTAAAGACATTTATAATGTTACAAAAGATTTCTATTTCAGATAAATGCTGTTCTTCTGAAATTTCTATTCATCAAAAAAAACTGAAAAAAAAAATCTACTTAGCTGTTTTCAACATAATAATAATAATGTTTTTGACCAGCAAATCAGAATATTAGAATGATTTCTGAAGGATCATGTGACTGGAGTAATGATGCTAAGATATCAGCTTTGAAATCACAGGAATAAATTACATTTAAAAATATATTCAAATAGAAAACAGTTATTTTAAATAGCAAAAATATTTCACAATTTTACCGTTTTTGCTGAACTTTACAAACATTAAAAATCTTACTGTATAAAAACTTTTGACTGGTAGTGTACATTTTGAAATGCTCTAAAACAAACTTTCAAAAGAGCATAGGTAGAGAGAGCTAAATTGACATTTTTACTGAAATGTGCCCAAGTAAACAGAAACGTACCTGAAATTTAATTTAACCAATTAAATCAACAGCTTGCAATCAGAATCAATTTAAATCAAAAACCAAGTAATTGATATCCAGCCCTGTTATGCTTCCCATATTTTAAGACCTTCAGAGCTGTCCTGAGTAAAAATACAGCCTCAAGTCAACACAAGTGATGCTTTAAGACACGTCACATAAAGTAATTTGTCACAGATGACCATTTATGACTAGATCACCTGAGAATGAAGTTTAAATGGGGCCTATATTTCTTTTCTCGTCCTCAGTGTAACTCTCAATCTCTCTCTACCCATTTTTCTCCCCAATTCTGAAGTTCTCCAACACAAGACTTAGTATTTCTCCTCATTATGACCAACGACCTGAAACTCCGAGGCTGCAACAACGACAATCTCCCATCATCTAAATGAATCCAATTTTTTGCTCGACAGCACACAGCGTGCATACATCTATCTCCCCTTAAAATCATCTGACATTAATACAAGTTAACAAAGGCTCGTCTATTAAGGTGGCAACAGCAAGCGACACTTTGCCGGTGGAACGGGTTGAATTATTGAACAGGGAAAATGACTTACAACTGCAGTGAAGTGGATTCCTACCTCCAGCCAGCATCTGTTAATGCAATAACAAGCGACAACGACCGATTCCTGCGGGCGAGTGCTGGGTATGATAATTTGATGTAGAGCATCATATGTTTTGAGAACGTCCATTTAATTGACTTTACTAGATGAGAGACATTAATTCCAGTCATCCATTAACTAGCTTAAATGATCTTTTAAAAGGTGATATATCTTCCCTTGTCCTTTAGAAGATTCGTGCGGCCCTTTCTTCGCCGCCGCATCGACCCACGGGGGTATTTGTCCAGAACGTCTGCTCTTGCTGGGAATAATCATTGCATTCCCCCAGAAAGGTCCTGCGCGGTACAATCGTCCTTTAGCCCTCCGTGACGGCGGGGCTCCGAGGACCGTGTCGGGGCCCAGCTTCGATCTGGTTAGCATTCCCGTTTGCGGGAGGGCCAAGGTTTAAATGTCAACGGCGTATCTGCATGCCGGTAAGGCGACCCGCCAGATATACGCAACTGACAGATGGTGAAGACATGCTGTAATGCCAACTGGTGCACTGGTGTTATGTATGCTGATTTGATGTAGCCTACTGATATGACCGAAAGAGAAATGCAATCAGATATTCGACACCAATAAGGCTGTTAAAATGTCAATGTGTTATTGGTGTGGAAATAGGAAAGCATTTTTGTTCCACTAAAATAGCAACAGAGCATTCACTTAAAATCTACAGCCTGATGAAAGCCAAACACCTTCAGAAGAGCCTGGTGACTGCCAGTGGGAGATTATCTGAAAAGGACCAATCAATATGAGCTCTCTTTAGATTTTAAGAAAAGTGGTAGATAGAAAACCTGCTGAAGGTCAAATAAAGCTACTGGGTCTAGATACTCAAGTGCTGATAATATCAGAAAGGTGACGGTCATTATTCAGCATCAAAAGAGCGAGAGAAGTTGCCTTCTTAAGCCTCTATTTAAACCTCTACTGATAGTTGGTCAAAAATATTTCACAGGATTGGCTTAATAACCTTATTAAGTAAAGAAACTATACAATTAACTTCAAAAGAGAAACCTATTATACAGCTTCCAGCCTCAATTAAAAGTTCACACCCAGTTTCAGGTGATGTGATGTTAAAAACATACACCTTTCGGAAAATGCGAGTCTTGGCGGTTGTCTGGTGATCATACCAGGAGCAGCTGGGTCTGTGTCAAGTTTAGTGGCAGTGTCGCTTGGTTTATTAAAAAAAAAAAATGAGGTCAGGAATTGAACTACAGTCACCTTGTGTACTGTCATAACTGTTTTTGGTCATGTCTAGGTCTAAACGGTACCAGAATTCATTATTTTATTTTGTTTTTTGTACTGATTATTTAAAAAAAAATTCTGCAGAATGGATTTAATCACGGTAAAATGCAATTACTACATGCTTATTGGAAAACAAGCCAAAACCTTAATAAAACTTTTTAGTAAGGTTTGATTTACTAATACATCACTTAATGACTTACAATGAACAACTCTCTTACAGCATTTATTAATACAGCTTTCTGTAATATATACATATTAATAACATTTCTAATATTCTGTGTTGTTGTTTTAAAGTTCTATTTTTGTGCCTTTAATGGACAGGACAGTAGAGAGATGACAGGAAAGTACTGGGTGGAGAGAGAGGGGAGCGGGATCGGCAAAGGACCTCGAGGCGGGATTCGAACTCGGGTCGCCGCGAGCACAGTTGTGCTATATGTCGGCGCACTAACCACAAGGCTATTGGCGCCGACATATTCTGTGTTATTTTAACCCTTTAACTGTCACCCCCATTTTTTGAACAGATGTGAAAGTGCACTATCCAAACTTAAATTGTTATAATTCATGAATGAAAATATTTAAAATAAGTCTCATTTCCATCGTAAAGTAATGTTCAATTTTAAAATGGCTTTCACAGGATGAATTTTAAAGTTTTACACTCAAAGAAAAAGGCAGCAAAAAAAGACTTTTTGTGACAAAGGTCAGAACTCCTGTTATGATGCAGATTTTTGAGGTGCACTCTTGTCATAAATGAATCTATTACTGTTCCTACAAAATTTGTATCAAAAAGCAGCAGTAAAATATCTATTTAGGAGTCTTAGACCATTTCAATGATATACAGTTCGTCATGATTAGATTAGGAATTATTTGTAGTATAGTGAAGTAAACCTAGTTTAAAGGTTAAAAAACAGTTAATATTATGTGATATTACGAAAATATTATTAGCATTATAAACAAGAATAAACTTTGAATGTTTATTGTTAGTTCATGATACCTAATGCATTAATTAAACATCAATGCAATTACCTTATAATGTTACTTATGCCATAGAATAACCTCTTTTGTTTAAATGGTTCCATAAAGAACCTTTAACATCTGAAGAACCTTTTTGTTTCACAAAAGGTTATTTGTGGCAAAAGAAAGTCCTTCAGATTATAAAAAGGTAAGAAAGAGATTGCTCTTTAAAGAATCTTTGACTGAATGGTTCTTTCAAAATGGTTCTTCTATGGCATCACTGTGAACAATCTTTTAAAGCACCTTATTTTTAAGAGTGTAGGACCGTACAGAGCTGACAGGAAGCTAAATTAAATGATTTCCATTTGAATTCTGGAAGAATCTGCTAAAAGTTTGGTAGATTTGTGGTGCATAGATTCTGTGTGGGCTTGCTTGTGTTGTATCTCATTTAGGACACCAAACAAGTCCGGAATGCCACTGTTCTCCACTTAAAAAAATGATACATGGCGCACCTGAGTTCTGACTCAAGAACTTCTTGAGTAGAATGACTCCACCATAATGAAGCAAGAACAGCATTAGTCATCATGAAACTGTACATTTCCAAAGAAACCTTAATGCTCCATTTCTTGTCCTGAAAAACAATCACATAAATGAAAACTTTGAGTCTTTTAGAAACAAAAAAAAAAACTGGTTCAGAGGGAAATGTAAAGCCAGAGGAAAAAGTGCCATGTTGACTCTAAGGGGCCTATGACAGTATGACCTTCTCCAGGAACCGTGAGACTAACACCACTTCCCTACAGGCCCTTATTACACAACACTTCAGTCGGCATCAATACACTTACACTTAACTACAACACAGGCCTGTCTCTCCCCGTGGCCTCTGCGTCTCATTTCAGGGCGATCTGGAAGGAGGTCTGGCTGCCTCCACTGTGTCCTGGACAATCAGTGGTGTCAGCAGGCTCTAAATACTGGCTGTCACCATTCATCTGAACATCGGCGGTGTCACAACAACACCTCAAGGTCTCCGTATCACTGCCCGTATACTAAGTAAGGAGAGTTGGGTGGTTGAGTGCTGAATTTGCTCAAGTCAGAGTTTGCTAAAGGTCAGTGTGAAGATTTACAGCATGTCAATAAAACTCAAATGACTTTGGTAGACAAAATCGTTTAATTATAGGTGCTGTGCAGGCAGCTTGTGATTTTATTTATTTATTTTTAACTGCATATTATCTGTCTGCAAAACTACCAACTAAACCTTTATTATTTTGATTGAAATGACTGTTTTAAATGGTACAATGACACAAAACCAAGGTAAATAATAATTCAAAATAAAGAATTATACACGTTTTCTCTGAACTGGTATTTATGGAAGCCCATTTCTGCTGATGAATTAAAAATAAAGGTAATTGAGATCTTGATCTCACAATTCTGACTTATTTTCCTCAGAATTGTGAAATAAACTTGCAACTTTGAGAAATTAAATCAGAATTGCATTATATAAACTCGCAACTGCAAGTTAAAGACAGAATTGCAAGATATAAACTCGCAAATCTAACTTTTCCTCTCAGAATTGGAATATAAACTCGCAATTTTGAGAAATAAAGTCAGAATTGTAAGATACAAACTTGCAATTGCGAGTTATAAAGTCAGAATTGTGTGATATAAACTCGCAATTGTGAGCTAAAGTCAAAATTGCAAGATATAAACTTGCAAATCTGACTTTTTTCTCAGAATTGTGATATAAACTTAAAATTTTGAGAAATGAAGTCAGAATTGAGAGATATAAACTCACAATTGCGAGTTAAAGTCAGAATTGCGAGATATAAACTCGCAAATCTGACATTTTTCTCAACTGTAAAATATAAACTTTGAGAAATAAAGTCAGAATTGTGTGATATAAACTCACAATTTCCAATTTAAAGTCAGAATTGCGATATATAAACTCAGATATAACAAACGCAATTCTAAGAAATAAAGTCGCGATTCTAAGAAATAAATTCAGAATTGCGATATAAACTCACAATTTTGACTTTTTTTTCTCAGAATTGCAAATTTGACTTTGTATCACACAATTGCAAGTTATTAATAAACTCACAATTCTGAAAACATTAGTCCCTTTTCCCCCTTCAAAATTGGACTTTATAACATATATAGCAATTGCGAGTTGTATTATGCAATCCTAAAAACAAAGAATTGTGAGATAAGTTTTTTTTTTTTTTTTTATTCAGTGGCAAAAATGGGCTTCCATAGATTTTTCATAACTTTTTAATACAAAAGAAAGAAAAACACATATAAAATGTTAAATTAAATTATTGTGAATGCTTGTATCTTAAAAAAGAAAAAGATTTGTCACAAGAAAATTAAATTACTGTGAATAATTTATCAAAATATTTTACCTTTTGAGGAGCTTTTGTGTGATTCTCTTAAGATTATAATTACTGTCCTTGCTAACAATACAATGTGCTATAAATGTGCCACTTCTGCTTGAATTAGATGCAAATTGTAACTATTGTTCTGGGCATTTTTTTATTGAGCAGCACAGCCTGGATCAGCTGACAGGTCAAATGTCAGCCTCAGTCGGCCCACACAGGACAACAACCAGCTGCTTATTTGCCAAAGTTTACAGAGTTTGTGGCACCAAATCTTTGAAAAGTGATCGATTTTAAGGTTGTTTGCAACATTTATTTCTCACAACAATTAGCCTAGACTGTTTTACCATTAATTTTGCCACAGTTAACTTACCCCGAAAGGTCATGTACAAAAAGCTGATCGATTGTCTAATTGGGCACTTCTGTTTGACAAAATACACTCATAGTCAACAGTCAGACTTAATTCAAATAGATCACCCACCACTGAGTGAAATATAAAATATATACTCCATTTTGTCTTTAGTCCTGAGACTAACCATTTAGTGAATGCCCTAGACCAGGGGTGTCAAACACAGCCCTGCACAGTTTAGATTCAACCCTAATTAAACACACCTGATCCAGCTAATCAAGTCATTCAGGCTTGTTTGACAACTACATGGTTTGTGTGTTAGAGCAGGGTTGGAACTAAACAAAGTTGCAAAACACTTTCTCTATGTATCTGAGAGCAATCACATTCTATTAAAAACTGCTGATTTTGATGCCACCACTTTTAGCCACTGGAATTTTCCCATGAGCATTAAAACAGTCTGTCTGGTAAGCTGTAGGAAGTTGCTATTTTATCACAGCAAACAACAAACCAATTATTGTCCACCAAGCAATTCTTAAATACCATGAGAACGAGGTTAATCTGCGTGTTTGCGGGTAACACTGCAAATTTCATTTTCAATTTCTTAAATGAAAAAAAAAATCTTGCAAAGCAACTGCAATCCAATGATCCACTAGAGGAGTCTAAGGAAATAAGCTGGTCTAATCCACGTCTCTCAGCTGCTTAAGACCTTCCTGTGACTGCCTATCCCAGATGACAAGCCTCCGAGTCAGGACAGTCCCTAAACGGACACACACACATGGCTTAAAATGACAGATGAATGTTTACAGCGGCATTCTCATGGTCTATCCACACTCGCTCAGAAGGCCACTGTTAAATGAACAGGGGGAGATGACAGGAAACGAGGCGCCGTTCGCTGGCAAAGAAGAACTCCATTACAAATCTCTTTGGGATCATTTGGCCACGGACAAAGCCTGTGGCGTGCAATTTGACTCTTTGATGTCGACAGTCAAATACTTTCTCTGACCCCCGGTGAAGACCAAGAACAGATCGTAGTAGAATGAAACGCACACTGGCCACTGAGCCGTAAAGATACCAATCACGATAAAAGCAAAATGATTAGTGATTTAATACAAAAAGTACCGGTAATCTCTAAAGAGACATATTAATGACCACAAGGCCATTTCCATCTATGGCATTAACCCCCCCCACACTCGCTCTCACATGAACAAAAGTTCTTGGACTCTACGAGCGGAACGCGTGGTGAGATAAAAGACCGGACCTGCTGAGATTCTGGATGCATTAAAAATGAGGTCAAAATGCTGATGATGTAATAAGACAAAGGCCTCCGTTTCTAGACACGAGTCTTTCCACTGCCAACTTGCACTGTTACAATTATATTTCAAGTATCATCCAGGCCTGTGAATAATAGAGATGCACCGCAGACAATTTACACGAGAGAGGGTGTATTGTAGTGCTTCCTGCACAAATGTGATGAGCTAAAAAGAGCAGGTGTCAAAAAGACCATGAATAGACAACAGTAGGAATAAACCAGTATTAAAGTTCAGGCTGATGCAATGAATTATTTCATAACCAACATGGATCCATTTTGCCTGACTAAACACTAAGCTAAACAAAGATGCTTTAAACATCCCAAGTGAAGATCGGCATCACGACATTATAAATCTACAGTATGAAAAGTGTACATTATTTGCTAAAGACTATATTTAACATTGTTAACGAGACCAAAATGTATTTTAAAAAATAAAAACTGTACCAAAATCTCTTTTTTTATTATGGAGTGCTGTATGTGCCTCTACTACGCGAGCTTTCATGTGTGTGGTTGCCAAATATCAAGAGTTTTTTGCCTAATTTTTGCAATCTGGCAACCACGCACAAACAATGATCTGAAAACAAAGACAAACAAGTAAGCTGAAGTTTAGTCGACCAAAACTTGACAAAACAAAAGCAGGACAAGGTTGACTAAATATGATGACAACTAAAAAGTACATTTATACTAATTTAAATGATTAAGACTAAATAAAAAAAAAAGGCTAACAACTCGAAAAAATAAATTATGAGTTTTTTTTTAAATACACCAAGAGTTTTGTTTGAATAAATGGGATGATTATAAATAAAGTTGAACAGAATTCTGATAAAAACACTGGTGTATTTATAGGAAACATGAAAATCATGTCAGTGTGTGACATGGGTAGTGAGAGGAACTAGTGAAGGTTTTGAGTGTCACTGTTGTAAATGAGTTCAGGAGCCTGACTTCATTTAGGGGCTGACAGCTGTGCTGATAAGAACAGGATTATGGAACGACAGGAAGTGGCACAGCGTTCAGTCTACAACTCTCTCTCTCTCATCCTGCTCAAGAGAAAATCTTTTTCCTGAAGGATATTTCTCTCTAGGGACACTGGGAGCTAAGACTGCCTTCAGTCATTACACTTATTATACAAAAAGTGCATGAATGACTAGTTTTTCTAAAGAAAAACTAGTAATTTATGTCCAACACCGAAATCAGCAGGGAAATTTACAGCAGGAGTCCACATGTGTCTTGCCTCCCCTGAGCCCACTGAGTTTTAAAAGACCTCCAAAGTGTGCGTTTGTGAGTTTAGTGGTTGGTAATTGAGAAAGAATGGCCGAAAGTCAGGTGAGAAGCAGCAATGCCTCCATATGACTGAATATGACAGGTTATGTTTGCCTGTGATCCTGTTCCGCGAATCAGTCTGAATGAACAATACAATGGCATTAATGGGAAGACTAATTTTAAAAAGTAATTAAACAACTCGCACACTTAGATATAACCACTTTGTTATGTCAAAATAAGTCTTAAAATGGCACGAAAACATGATCATGAAACCTGAATGTGATTTTTAGTGAGTAATCAGCTTGGTGAAATTTAAAGTAAATTGATGACTGATGATCTGAAAAATTCAAAAATAGTTAAAAAGTTAACTATTAAAAAGAATAACTGAACGTAAGTTCACAAATAAATTACTGCCTTGAGTTGTTATTTTGGAATAAATGTAAGATGCTTAAAAACTAGTGATGTAATAATTATAAATATTGTGACATTATCTCGATATTATCGTGGTCACATGATATGAAAAAATCTTTCAGGAAAAAGTGTAGTTTTTAAAATATATTTAAACTTCTTTTTCCTACATAAAAGGTCTTTAAAGTTGTGTTATAGGCCATTATGCTTTGACACAGTATCTGTTAAGCGAACTAAAACCAAAAGCGCAATATGACTTAATGCCGTCATCAAGTCTGTTTTTGCTGCGTGTTTCAAAGCGAAGCACACACATTGTGAGCCGATGTTTTCTGTGCTTCAGAACGTCTCCGTTCATAGTGAATGAATGCAGTGAAGTCATTTATTGCATGTGCTGTGAGTTTAGTGCACGTTTGAGAACACAACGGCCACCAGTTATGCTTTATTTTTGTGGCAGATGAGACACGTTTTTGTAGGCCTGTGTTCACTTAAGTCAAAATAAAATCTCTCCTGGCATTTCTGTCAAAATAAAAGCTTACAAGTGCAGTATGAATTGCTGACAGCTAATGGTTTAAATGAGTAAAGTTACTGCAGTCCAAATTCAAAACATCTCAAGTGTAGAAATTAGGAAAGAAGATATTTCCCTAGTGTAGTGTAAGGCAAAAATAATATACCTAGGAAATATTTTCATTTATTTTGCAGTGCAATTGTTTAACAATATTTGGCCATTACTGTCATTGTTGTTATTATTATTCTATTCTAATTTGTTTGGCTTCCTAAAACACCAGTGTGAATGTAATTTAGACTGAGACAGTATATCACAAATAAAAAGAGGTTTTCTGATTTTAGTTTTCTTAGTTAAGAAAATGAGTTAGTGCTCCTAATTTTGAACTCTCAAAGTGCATTAGATAAAATAATTTAACGTTAAAATGGGCAAAACTTAATTTTTTTTCCAATTCTCCATTTGTCTTTTTTTAATATCGCAATAAATATCGTATCGTGGACTTCTTATTGCGGTATTATCGTATTGTGAGATTTTTTTGTAGTTACATCCCTATTAAAAACACTAAACTAAAAGAGCCAAAACATCATACAGACTTGTTATAATTAGTAAGCAACACCCAAAATTGATCAAATTAGTAGCACCCTAGTGACCACATAAAAACGCCTTAGCAACCACACAGAAATGCCCTGGCAAGCACTCACAGCAAGATTTGCACAGGCAAGCACCACTCAAATTTTCTTGGGGGAAAAAAAAAAAAATCACTTTCCTGCTATGCTCACATTAGCATTTTTTCTCCCTCCCTCTTTTCTCAACTAGTGAGAACATGACAACAATACAAATCCTGTCTGGGGATTAGGATGAAATTTTAATATTTCCCCCAGATTTTTTTTTTTTTCTTCGTTGCTAATTATTTCTCTGCTCTAGTATGCAGACGTTTCATTTCAACATAAACTAAGATGAAGTTCTGCTCTCCTCAGTTTTGGAAAACTCTGCCGGGTTGCCTGGCAGGCCCGTTCTTCATTTTCAATTAATAAGCTGTACTATTATTAGCAGGAAGGAAAACTGGCTTTGTATTAATGGCGCCAGCGTTGTAATGAAACATTAAATATCTGCTCGCAAGATGAAGCTCCGAAACGTCAGTTGAAAATGGAAACGGCCATGATTTGTGTGGAACAGGATTTGAAGGCACAGGTTTGATCAATGAGGTGATCCAGAACTTGAGTAAGGTTCTATAAATGTTTGCCTGAACTGCCTAAGGAGAGATGAGCGGGGTTACAAATCTAGTGTCAGTCTAACAATAGATCATTTACATTTTTTTTTCCCCCCACCACAAAAAGACAAAGTTCTCGCCCGTGTCTCTGCCCTTCCTTGTTCCTGTAAGGAAACATCTTCCATCTCTAATAAACCCATTTTATATGTTTCCTGTCTACAAGCGCCATTCCTAAACCTCGTTTTCCTGTGAGGCTCCTCGACACAATGCTTTGTGTCCCTCCACCCAGCCGACCGCTTCTTGAGTGAGAGGTTAGCGGGACGGGGTGTCCATTTTGTCCTCGTCACCGGTGGCTGACAATGTCTCCAAGAGTTCGGTCATTAATCATGCCTTTCCTATGTTGGCGACACGACAACAGTGGGGGACTGAGGGGGCGGTGGGTGGTGTCTAACGTGACACGGGCCGTCCCACCAAAGCCCTATGAACCTGTATGAAGAGGTCCGTCACATTCATGCTTACGAGGTCACTAATCAAATTACGTCAAAAAGGCGAGAGCATAAGGCACCAAATTCATTTAGCCATTGTAAAGAGGCCAAGACCTCCGCTGGGACCTCAACAAACAGGGGTCCTTGTTTAAAACCAAAAAAGAGAGGGAAATTATGCACGATTATGTGTGGGTAGTCAGTAACTTTTTGTTGTGGACACTGGTGCCAAACGAAAAGAAAGCGCTATGCAAATTGATCATGTAAATCTAGTTTCTAACTCCTGCACTTCTCCCTCCCTCCTCGCTCATTTTCATAAGCCAGATGGCCGTGGTTTTGGGCTAATTAATTTAGCCAAGCATAAGTAATTCCTCACATATATGCATGGCCAATCCATTATTAGATAACGCACAAAAAGAGCAAATACGCAGATTCATTCAAGACGGATTCATCCATCTATCATCGGGGCCGGAGGTGGGGAAATAAGTCTCCTAGGTCAGCAGGCATCGTGCTTTGGCACACGGTCGGTAATGCAGGACCTCGGGACCCTAACTGGGGACTGGTTTAATTATCCCTTCGATGACAGAGAGGACGTTGGCAGGTGAGAGGAGGCGGGGGGGCAACGCAGATGAGGGTGGAATGCCGAAGTGTCCAACAGGGTCCAGCAGCCACACAAAGGTGTGGGAGCCGAGGCGTTTTTAGCATTTATGAAGGCAGCTCACGTGTGCATTTCTCAACTGTCAAACAAAAGGACAGCTGGAAGAACAGAGTAACGTATCAATCAAGTTTAATAATAATGTGTTCAAATATTTCTCATTTGGCTAGCTTGGAGTACAGCGTGTTTGACAGATTGAATACAATTACAGGGCTCCAGACTGAAACGCAAAAATAAATAAATAAATAAAAATTACGGATTGGAGGTCACTAAATGTAGCTGAAAGTTTTCATCCTGGAAAACTTTGTCCTTGATGTTAAAAAAAAAAAAAAAATTAACAAGCTTAAATAGCTCAATGAAAAAAAAAATTGGTTAAATTTAATTTTAGTACCCAATGACTGCTTTGTAATTTTTTAATGGTATTTAAAAAAAAAACAAAAAAAAAACAACATTAAAATATTTTAGAAGTAATATTGGTGTATATTTATTAGCATATGTAAATTAATACATTTTTATATATATTTGTGCATTTTATAGTACTTTTTTTTTTTTTTACATAACATAAGGCTGCACTATACACTATGTAGTTTCAAAGCAATTTGGTTAATTTCATTTGTAATCCATAAATGGGAGCGTTTTCAATTTTTAATGGTATTTAAAAAACGTAAATATTTTAGAAATAATAATGGTGTATATCAGCATATGTAAATTAATGCATAGATATACATACATATATACATATATATATATATATATATATATATATATATATATATATATATATGTATGTATGTATGTACACATACATACATATACATATACATACATATATATATATATATATATATATATATATATATATATATATATATATATATATATGTATGTATGTATAGTATGTTCTAATAATATGTATATGTATAATATATATATATATATATATATATATACACACATATACAATACACACACACACACACACACACACACACACATACATACATATACACATTTTTATTGCTTCTTTACTTAACATAGCTATGCAGTACAAACTACGAAAAAAATTATTTTTAAATGGTATTACAACATTAAAATATATTTTTAAATATTTAACATTGGTGTATATTTATTAGCATATGTAAATGAATACTTTACACACACACATAAACACACACATATTTTTTGTTTTGTTTTGTTTTGTTGTTGTTTTTTTTTTTGTTTTTTTTTTTACATAATATGGCTATGCACTATGAAAAAAAAACAATCCCCTTTTATCAATCAACTCTCTATTTTGTCATCTAAAAAAGTAGCCTGGCTCTTAAATGTTCATTTTAGCAGCTTTTCATCTGAAGTCCTGAATTACCAGCAATAAAATATCCAATTCGGTGCACGTCTGTGCAATCTTCAACTTTACACAGATTTAATTTAAATCTTAAGTAGGCTCAAATTGAAATAAATTCAAAGAAAACATTCATATTCTCCACCAAGCGATTAAATGAAACCTTAAGTGTCTCGTCCATTCACCTGTTTTACAGCTAGGGCTGGTTTTGTGGTACAGACTGTACAAGCTGGTGAGAAAATAGGTGCCGACCAGCTCCGCATTCGCCTATATGTCTGTGGCATACTAAACAGGCTGAAGGTGAACTCTAGTGACGGACTCCAGATGAGAAAAGGCTACGTCTCACTCTTTTCTCCTTTGAAGCTGACTGACGCTGACCTCCAATCCGCATGCTTGCGGCCTTGAGTAAAAAAAGAAATTCAGCTGAAAGTGGCGCATACAATTGTTGTTCACGGTGTGAATGGCCAGACTGACAAGACACTCCATCCGTTCGTCAATGCCACGGATATCGATCACGTCCAAATCAGCAGCGGAGTTTGCGAGACGACCAGGCTTTCCCATCACTTTAATTAACAGCTTTAGCATTGATCAAACAGTGAGGAAGCCAATTGAACAGATGCGTTTCATTAGAATGTGCCCATTAGCTTGTTTTGAACAAGATAACGTACGCTGAGGGAGCTGAACAGACTAGACAGACAGTAAAGAAAGCAATCAAAATGGGTCTTGTTAAAAATAAGAATTAAAAAAAAAAAATTCTCACTTCGACTGGCCAGAACCATCTCAATCCGAGAGGACACTCAACCTTGACTGTCCGACATTTACGGCGGAGCCTCTCCAGAAACAAGCCGGCGCCATTGGGCGTTACCTGCCGGCGACAGCCAATAAGAGCGCGAGGCCTCTTTAAAAACACATCGTTCCACACAAACAAGAGTGTGAGGTCACACTTTGCTAGGGGTGAGAGAATGACAACAGATGTAGCGAGTTGAGAACAGACACTGGAGCCAACAACAGCAACAGAGGGCAGGAAATAACAAAGTGCACAGATGGGAGAGATGACAAGGTGCCTGATGTGTTTAAAGCACGTTAGAGTTGTTAAAAGAAAGAGCCAGCAGTGGGACTGCGAGACAGGGTCTTGGGAACTATCAGAAAAGATAGTTTTTGATGGTTAATAGTTTTCAGTATTTGCATTAAACATTGTTTACAAATGAAAATCACTGCTCCATAAGTCCTTTCAACCCAAAACCTCATAAATCTTCTCTGCTAACCAGTTAATGCCCAAACATCAGATGCAACACCTTCGCTAACACACTCCATTAAAATGTTTTGTTAAAAGGCGGCTGTAAATCTGTGGCGTCTAAGAGGCTCCTGATGCCCAGGCGCCAACTGTAGCCTCGCAAGGATGTTTTCCATCAAAAGGCCTCCTGGGGAGGTTCGCACAGTGCCATATTCAAGGGCTTTGTGATCCATTAGGCTGCCAGAGAGCAGCAAAAGCGCTGAAGGAGCGCAAGCGTCTCTTAGCCGCGTACGCCCCCCCCCCACCCCACCAGCCCGAAAAACTGTGAGATCAGTTACTGCAACATCCATCTGAAATCCGTTTCTGCAAACACCGTCATCACTAATTTATGGCTGGGGAGGCCCTCGGAAACTCATACAATTACTACTGAACAAAGAGCTTTACTTCAAACTGCAATGATGATTTAGGCCCGATACACCCTCGGAGCAGATATTTCCCATTAAAAGCCCATTCCAAAGGCTTCCAGAGGACATAAGTCAATAGCTTAATGTTTGCCGGTGCAGTCATTATTAAAGCCCTTGAAAGAAAAGGTACGCCCTGTGAGATGCTAATAGAATTGATTAAAACATAATTCAATGGAAAAGTATTTTTAAAAGCAGATCTGGCTTTGTTGATAAAAGTACCGCCGTGAGTTTTAAAGCTCTGGCTGCTTCTATCACAATACTTTGATCGTGAATATTTATGCATTAGGAAAATCATTAATTGCACTCGCTTTAAAAGTACATTACTGAGAGGAAGACTAGACCTCAAATCTTTTGCTTTGAGAGGAACCGATCAAAACATGACCTCATAATGCACTCACTGACAGTCATTAAAAGTGGCCAGTTGAAAACCGCAGAGTTGATTCAAACACCCTTTCGCAAATGAGAAGACTGCAGGAAATACCTTTTTTATGTCATTTTAAAACTCACAAATTAGTATAACAATTTGAGTGAAGGCTAAATTTTCCTTAAACGGAATACAAATAAATAAATAAATAAATAAACCACAACTCGTCCTTTTATTAAGTAATTTATTTATTTTTCCATTTTTTATATATTTCTCTGTTTGACATTTATCTTTCCATTATTTGTCCATTATTTTTCACTTATTTATTTTTCTTTCAAGCATTTATGCATTCATTTATTCACTCATTCATTTATTTATTTGACTGATTGATTGATTGATTGATTGATTTATTGAAAACCATAATCTTTATTCAAATACCCTTTCACAAATGAGAAGACTATTGAAAATACCTTTTTAATGTCTAATATCGTTAAAAAAATGATTAATCACAGATTACTATAACAATTTGAGTAAAAGCTATGTCTTTAAATGGAAAAATAAATAAATAAATAAAACCACAATTCATCCATTTATTCAGTAAATTATTTTTTCATTTTTTTATTTATTTATTTTTCCCTTTTTACATTAATTTTTCCATTTTTATGTTCCCATTCTTTATAATTTATTTATTTATTTTTCCATTTATTTATTTATTTATTTATTTTTACATTTATTATTTTTCTAATTTTTTTATTTGATTCCTTTATTTATTTATTTATTTATGTTTATGTGTTTATTTATGTATTCAGTTTCCATTATTTATTTATTTACTTACTTTTCCATTTTTTATTTTTTTTTTTCATTTAATTATTTATTTGTCCATTTTTATTTATTTATTTATCTTTTTGTTTTCATTTTTCCATTATTGATTGATTGATTGATTGATTGATTGCATGTGATTTCCATTTTTGCACCCCATCATATTTTGAGCATTTCATAAATAAAAAAATGTGTCATAAATAACTAAAATCACATTTCCTCCACTTATTCCTTTTTTTTTTTTCTTAATTTTAATTTTTTTTTTTTTTATTTCTTTTTCCATTGTTTATTTCTTTTTTCATTGATTGACTGATTGATTGACATTTTTGGACCCCATCATATTTTGAGTGTTTCATGAATTCAGGTCACCCAAGGTAAAGAACATTAAAAGACAACTTTGTTGTTGTTGTTGGTGTTTTTAAAGGCTGTCTGAGGGGTTCGGTTCAAGGATTAATTTAGAAAATTAAACAACTTAGAAAGATAAAGTGATCCAACTTGTGAACTGGACAATGCCTAAAAAAACAAGAAGCAGACAAAAGAAGCTATGCCTTATCTGTTTATGAGAACAAATAAACAGGGATGACGTTAGTAACAGCACTTTAGAGCTGTGTGACCTTGTAAAACCGTATATTCGCTTTCCTTCCCATTTCAGTGCATTTTGATAAGCTCTGATGTAAAAATACACAGCGAGACAGAATTTTAAACAAGCAACATTGAATGGAAAATGTGAGTGAGATGCATATTAGGGTCTCTGGCAAAATAGGGCTAATAAAACTCCATTCAGGCGAACAAACGCAATCATTTCAGTTCATAATAGATAAACACCAGGTAGAGGTGCAGAACGGTTGGTACCGAACAGATCTGGTATTCACAATCTCTCCCACGGTAATCCGTATCGATTTGACAATGGAACAAGAAAAGCGTTCGTCCTCCATCAGGGCAAAACACTCAAGACAGGTTATTTAAAAGTTCCATTGTTCCGAAGATTCCCGGGACGAGATGAAATGAGGTTTCTGTGTAGTTTTATTAATGAATTACTTCACATCAACCTATGATCATGTACAGAATCTCCCACATGAAAACAAATGCAAATCAAGTGCACAAAGCACGGTCTTTAAACCCAAGCACGAAGAAGATACTTTTCAAAGGTAATTTATTTACACAGCCTGGAGATGTGCATTTCAAACAGCAACCTTGAGCTGGTTTTCCGAGGCAGGGAGAAATAGGACAAATGGACTGACTTCACGACCTCCGTGCGTTATTAAAAAAGATGAGACAACCCGACAGTGAGCCGCACTTAATCTTTGAGCGAATTTCACGACTTAAATATTCCATAGTGACTGACGTAAAAAAAACGAGAGGGGCGAAAAGACAGGCAGTTTCCAGGTAATTGCGCTAGCGCAGGCTGTCGACTGCCGAGGTCCTGGAGCTTCCATTTGCATCAGAAGCACTCTTACCTCAGAGGCTCAGACCTAAATTACCACAACATCAGATAAGTGTGACTCCGCGTTTGAAATCAGAGAACATGAGTAAACCAGAAAAGGTTTCATGAAAGCCTTATTTAAATTTTGGGTTGCGGCAACTGGTAATTGTTTACCCTGCGATACCACAAACTGGAGCGTGTTTAAATAATACAGTTCTCTTATGCAAAAAAAAAAAAAATACAGCGGCAGTGATTTAATTAACATCCCCTCCCGTTCCAAAGGGCGCCAGGTCCTCATCATGGAAACAACAAAAGTATTATTTCACAGAATTTAATAATTATCTACAATTTCCTCTTGGCAAAAAAAAAAAATCAAGATAGTCAGTAAAAAGGACAAAGACAAACCGAGGAAGGATAAACTGCAACAAAGTACCATTGATTAAGCTGTCCTGAAATAAAAGCCTGCAAATATTGTCAATAAAGCAGGTCATAATGTAACCTCTAATGAGTCATTTGGTAAACGAAGACTCTAAATACTGAGCTAAACATATTAACGAAGGGAAATGAAATTCCCTTTAAAATGGTCCTCGGCACCGGACGTATAAACGCACTCATTGTGTTAAGATAATGCACCCCTCAGGTCCATTTCCTTACCGGGCTCCATTTCAGGGGACAAGGCTCGTTAGCCCCGGTCAGTAGATCGGTGCTTAACGTATGATGCTAAATGGCCGAAGGGTATCGAGAGCCTCAGAGGACCAGTATCACACATCATAAAGCATGAATATTAATTAACATCAGTCACACTCATGTTTTTTATTGGCCAATACCTTTTAAAATGGCACTTGCTTTGACACAGAGATTCAGGCCGTAATTAAGGAGGGAAGAAAAGACAAATTAAAGTCAATTAGTTTGGAAAGAAGTGAAACTGCAAGTTTGGTCAGGTGTGGAGGGGAAAGGTCTGACATGTTAGTGTGTTGAACAGGATTGAACTTAAGAAGGACGCTTCACTCGCTCACGCTGTGCGAACGTAAACAAAGAATAATCTGGTTTTCCTTCCCGTTACATAACATTCTCGTAAGCTTTGAACAAGATAAATTACAAAGAAGCTCTGTTCCAAAAACTAGTGAGCCACCCTACTGTCTATCTGCATCCGTTCTGCAACAGAACCTCTTAGCTAACAGATCTGAAATGCTCTACATATCCACACACTCTTAAAGGGGTCATCGGATGCCCATTTTCCACAAGTTGATATGATTCTTTAGGGTCTTAATGATTAGTCTATAATATAATTTGGTTAAAAATTCTCAATGGTAGTGTAAAACAACACCCTTTTTACCTTGTCAAAATGAGCTCTGCAAAAATTATCCCATTCTGAGGGATTGTTCCTTTAAATGCAAATGAGCGAATGAGCAAATGAGCAAAAGCTCTGCAAAGGAGAGAAAGCTCTACTCGCCCCGCCCCTCTCTTCTCTCTGTGGAGTGACGAGCCTGTTCACTTTAGCTGCATTTAGCGTGTTTAGCTGCGACACTTGCTAACTAGCACATTTAGGAAAGGTGATTGCAGAGATTAATAAAAAAAAAAAATCTTCAGTAGCTCAGATGTCAGGAGTAAATGACAACCACGATGTTCATTATTACATCCAGCAAAACAACAGAAAGGAGAGAAAGCTGTGGTACTCTCATGAAAACGTGTTGAAGTCTGACACGTAAGAGAAGAAACTGTTGAATCAAATCATTATTTTTGTTTTCTTTG
>VONZ01000165.1:1055000-1171475 GCA_012976165.1 Labeo catla
GGATATTGCCAAATTAAAACTACTGTACAACTATTCATGCTGTTGTTGTTATATCAAAGACGATATAAGGTAACTAATTTATACACTGTAGTCACTAATATGTATATCTGAAGTTCTAATATGTTCTTTCAAAGCACTGAATATGTGCCTTTAATGTATTAATATGTACCATTTAGGAATAAATAAGGTACCTTTTAACTTTTGTACATTAGGGTACTGCCCCAGTGACAGCACTGTATTTTCTTCTGAGAGTGTAGGTAGTAGTTTTTTTTTTTCAAGTCAGAGTTAATGTGCTTTCCTTTGCTGCAGGATTGGCTGTGATTACCTACGACTGAACAGCACTTTTGCTTGAGTGATATTTCTTAAATGGCACACTTTACAATGACTGGAACGTAAAAACATTCCTTCACATTTTTCTCCATTCCAGCACTATAAAGCTGAAGTGTGTATATCCTTTTCTCTGTGCAAAAGTGCAGCTGATGAGTGTGAAGAGAGAACCGCATGTGAACGGGTGATAGCAGAAGCGTGGCGATACAGGCCTGCAAAAGGTCAGGATCCGCTTTAGGAAGGGAAAAAAAAAAGAAGGTAATGGCTGGATTCCCTCATTGAGTCATTAACCTTTACCCATCATGCCATGAGCTCTGCTCTTATTGTTCTACACAACAGCAGAATCCTATGAATATTTGCTGCATATTCATGAGAGCTGATGAGCAACTTCTGTTTATGGTGCTCTTTGACAATTATGCGTGCTTAATCAAGTTGTGTCTGCGTCTCGCTTCATTGGCACTACGTCTGCATCTCCAGAGAAGAGGGTTAGGGGGCTTTCAAAAGTGTGAAATTCATCTTGAAAGTGCACAGAATATTCTGGAGACACAAACAGCAGTGCTTTTTCCAGACACACACACGCACACACACAAATCACAAATTGCATCCATAAACTCTGCTGTTGTTTTCTACTTACTGTATAAATAAAACCCAGATTTCAGGCTCAGGGATGTTTTTAACAGTTCATAATAAGTCTTTATATTCACACTGGAGCAAAACTGCGGACGTGAGCGGCGTTTAGAGCCAGTGACGGATGGTTTGCCCTGAGACTAGCTCTGAGTAAATTAACCCTGCCTGGCCTGCCATTTGCATTCTCTTAACTAAGCAGACTAGCCCCATCACGCAGAGAAACACTAAAACTTTATTTGCGCTAGGCTGAAAGCCGATTAACGGGAAGGGAGACCGCGATAACGCAGCTGGGTCGGGCCCGTTATCTCAACACGGCAACTTGCATCCCATGGCAATACTGCAGGAAGCCCACGGCTCAATGAGACGGACACTGGACAACAAACGCAAGACTGAGGCTAAATGCATGACATCGCTCTGTGTGACTGAGGGTAAAAAGCCTCATGTGCTAAGCCAGATGTACGAAACCATAGTCCGTGTCCTCTGCTTAAGCAGGGATTGGATTTATGCCGTAGTAAAAACACAAACACACATCCATTGAGATGCATATGAACGTGCAGTGTTGGTTTTTGGAGAGGGGTTTTATTAGAGGGTTTTCAATAGAAGATACTACATGAAAAACCAGTGTTTTTTCACACAATGGTCAATTTCGAGATTTTGTTTCTGTAACATGTCTTCTCTCAGATGAGCGGAAAGAAAACATCCAAAAAAACGTGTATTTTATAGGGCTGCCTCCTAATAGTCGACTAACCATTAGCTGATGATAAGAGGCTTGGTCAACCAAAATTTGATTAGTCGCTTAGTCGCAGAAAAAAAAAAAAATCTAAGGATTTCCGAAGTCTGTGATGGACAGTTAGTTAACAGTTGGTCTATGTGGTAATGTAGTAAATCGGGCAGCTCACCTATCATTCATCGACCTCAAATATGGCTTTTCATCTGAAAGATGTACAGTATGTAGTAACAACTTTCCGTGGCCGCTCGATCTAACGTAAACTAATAAAAATGTGCGCTATTCAAGTGTCTGTTCGGATTGCAGAAGCTGAATAGTAGCACGCTCATTGCATGACAGATGGAGGTGCTTGTGCGGTCACTTGCTCTTAAAATACTCCATCAATTTTGGTCGTACAGATAAAATAAATACATCTTTCGAATCTGTAAAGAATCTACGTTTATTTGTGTGCACTCAACAACAATGAAATACTGTGCTTTTGTAAAATAAAGCGAAACGGATGTGCTTTCTGCCATCTCTTTAACTCATCACTTTGAAACTCTGTGTATACAAAAATGTCTACTTTTAAATGAACCAATTCAAATAGAAAACAAATATTCTAAGACTACGTAATCTGTATGAAACATGCAAACAGGCGCATCACTACTGCAGAGATGACGAGTCAGTGTTGCCGACTTCATCTCTTAAGCCGGAAACAAAGAAAGCACTAGTTTATCAACAAATTAATCAAACGTTAATGCTGTCTTACTTGCTGTTATTATATTTGCAGGTGCGCTGTGGCAAGGTTTTTTGTGTGCTCTTAAATGCTTATTAGGGTATGTAGGCAATTAAAGGCTCATTATGATGATTTATATGGCTTATTATTAAACGTGCGACTAATAGTTGACTAATGCTTAAAACGAACAACTACTAGTCAACCAGAAAAATCTTCAGTCGAGGGCAGCTCTAGTATTTTATTACACTATATATATTTGCATCTATTGACTTCAACTCCAACACATTTCTTTTAAAGGGACAGTTCACCCAAAAATAAAAATTCTGTCACTATTTAGTCACTCTCAAGATGTTCCAAACCTGTACGAGTTTCTTTCTTTAGTTGAACACAAAAGAGGATGCTAGCTTATCAAAATTCATCTGGTGAACTATCCCTTTAAAGTACACCTGTTATTCAAAGGTATATGAAGGTAAACAGCTGGGAAAGAAATTGCATGTTAATATTAGATTTGTGTGGCAGCAGCGTAACATACAGCAAATAAATAAAATAAATCCTGCTCTCTTGTCTCCTCTAGGGCTGGGACTCTTAATAGTGTTCTGTGCTCATCTGTGCAGCCAACAACAGAACAGTTAGCATGCTCTGCTTGAACATTTGTCATGGCATTAGAACTGGTACACCGTTGTCACTTACGAAAACTAAATGCAGATTAAGAGGCGGTAATATTATAATAATGTCCCCTTTTTACATCATGGAGGGAGAAAAATCTGACATGGTACTTTTTTCACATGTCTGCAGAAAAAGGTTTACTGGTTACTGGGTTGTACTTTTTCACATTTTCTGGGTTGGCAGATGCACTGAGGACCCAATTTTAGCAGTTAAACACGGAAAAAAAAATCACATTTCCATGATATGTCATTTTTAAGGTTTTTTTTTTTTTTCCAGCAATGAGTCAAAAACCTCCACTAGTAGCACTTGCATAAACCAAGGTTTCCCATTTTATTCCTAATTATATTCTAAAGAGGGGTTTGTTCAATATGGTGACATTTTTCTCTTGCTGTTTACAGTATATAAAGTAGCAATAAAAACAGTTATCCAAAAATCCCAAAAAATAAAAACTTCAATATGTAAACAAAATTAAACGTTGAAACTGACTTCATCCAACTTTCAGACTTCTGTTCTGGAAATTTATGCATACATATGCAAACTTAATTAGATAAAGCGTCATTTGCATATTTAAACAACAGCTCAAAAAACTTAAAATACAAAAACAATTATCTTAATGTATTCCAATTAATCAACTGGGAAAGTATGGTGATATCTGTGAATTAAATTAAGTTTTGCCTTAAGCAAGAGAAAACATGGTTTGAAGGCTTACTGAGGTGGCAGACGTATATTATGATGAAAACCAGCTAAAACTAGCCTAACATGATTTAGAATGATCTGGATAGCCAAAGCCTGGCTACGCTGGAAGTCTGACCAATGGAAAAGAGCCCAAAAGCTATTCAAAACCAGCAAAACAGTTGGCGTTGATAGCCTTGCGGGCAGCGTGCCGACATATAGCGGCATTGCGCACGGGGCGTCCCGAGTGTGAGTCCCAGCTTGTGGACATTTCCCGATCCCGCCCACCTCTCGCTCTCCTACTTCGCCTCCTGTCGTTATCCTACTGTCCTATTAAAATAAAGGTAAAAATGGCAAAAATAAATCTTGGGCTGGTTTAAGCTGTAGAAATCCTTACACTTAGTTAAATCATGTTGTGGTGATGCCTGCAGGCTTGCGATCGGTCTAGGTGATCACATGACTGGTGAGCAGCGTTTAAGGAGTGTCATTAATCTTCAGGTGTTTAATACCAGTGGGGGTCTTAACCAACAACACATCTCTCTGCTTCTCAGCGCAGAAATGTTTGCAATGTCAGCACACACACATCCACACCCCCAGCAAGGAGGTGCTGACTCCAGCCTTGTCTCTGTCCATTAACTGGCAGTTTGGGGTGGGCCATATCCTTGAGAACATACAGCTTTGACTTTGAAAATGCAAACATTAACAAGGACTTAGCAACAGGGAATTCATGTCTCGCCCCCCTCTAATTACTAAGCTGTAATTAAACAAGACAATTAATATCCAACAGGAACAAATCCTGTTTCGCAACAACCTCAGGTCAAAGTGTCACGCAGCATTGCTGCTGGGAAAGCATATTTCACTCAAGAACAGTGTGGTGTTCAATGTCACGGTCACTTTCTGTTGGTGTGTGTACAGTAAAAGCCATTTAATCATCTAAAATCTAACATGCTATTAAATAAACCAGACTGACTTTGTTGCTCACTACCAGCTTTATGATTAATAATTAAGCTCTCTAGCTCTATTATTTCAAAAACCAAGACGCACACATAGGCAACTAAAAGTTCTAAAAAACTGATGCAGCATCACTCTTCATTTTATATTATAATATATATATATATATTCTGCACTAAATATACTTATTGATAGTTTTTAAAAAAATAAAAAAAAGTTTAAAAATGTAGAAAAATATTCTGTACTAAGACACTGAATTGAAATAGTTCTCTTAAAGTTCATGAAATATATATTACACAAAATGTATGGATTTTTAACTTTAGGTAAATAACTGCAGACTGTAGACGTAAGATGTCTCGCTAGATTTCTGTGCTGCAGAACCGCAGCGTTTCAAACATGAATTTCTCACGTTGTGTCAGTAGGTCACAGTTTCAGACAGAACAAACTGTTGCCTATTGAGTAGCAAGTCTGAAGGTTTGCTTACACAAGTTATTTAAATACCATGCCTAACACATACGGACCGAAATATGTGCTGAGTTGTGTGAGGGCTCCTCTGTGAGAAATCAGACTAAACACTCTTTAAGCTGCAGGGAGGAACATTGAAAGATTTTCCGAAGCACGCTCTAATCTCACAGATGCTCTAAGCCAGTTGGTTGGAGTTTTTTTTTTTAAGCACGCCAACTGTCCCAGAAACTCAATGTTGTGATGAAACGTTTGAATTTATTCCAGAAAAAACCTGACTGACCTGCAAGATAAGATGTAGAATTAGAACACAACATTACAGCTGCAACAATGAAACCACTGTAGCTCTGATTCAAGTAGCAGAGCATAGTTCCCTACATAGGCAGCAGTCTTCTAAGAGAGCATCCTGGAACCAGTGATTGAATGGAAATTCTCTACATAGGCAACAATGCTACATAAACTGGTAGTATTAATTGATTTCAACAGAATTTGATATAAGTACATTAGTATGTTGCTAAAAAAGGCAAGATAAAAATAATGACACTCCAATAACAGTAAGTAGGGCCCTATGATTTCCACAATGCAGAAAACAGGAAATCATGGAATCCAGTCATAAAAATGGAATTTACCATATAACTTGGAATATCACAGAATTTGCCAAATTTCAGATAAATAAATCAAATGTAGGTCAGTACACTTAAATCAAAACGTGATATGGACTAGTGTCTGAATATTAGGCTGCAAAATATTCTTTTAAATATGAATCCTGCATGTTCTGCGTGTCTCTGTGATGAATGATTTTAATAAATGACACAGACAAGCTGTTTCATGTTTTCAGACTCTGCCACCTCAATATGCAAATGCATGAACACAAACAAACTCTAATGAACTCAAACTTTTTTTTTTTTTTTTTTGAGAAAAACTATGGTCAAAACTAACCAGTCAAAATATAAGTTTGGTTTAACCTGAAGAAACTGTGACAGAAATATATTACTTAAATGTAATGATAGTACTACTACTATTACTAATAAAATTATTAAAACATTATTTTTCAAGGAATATTTACCAGAGAAATGATTTACCAGCATTTATTTACCAGAAAAATGTATGTATGTATATGTGTGTGTATATATATATATATATATATATATATATATATATATAGTTTTTTTTTTGTTTTTTTTTTTAAATAAAATAAAATTAATTAGATATGCTTCTGATTATTACAGTTTAATGAAACCATTAAAATGGAACTCAGAATATTAATGGAACACACAAAATTTGATAAAAAAAAATAAAACTGAGGGGGAAAAAGTATTTCATAGGGCCTTAAAATTTTTAAATAAACTTTTAATAAACTGCTGTTAAATTGTATACATTTCATGATTTCAACCAATTAGACATGCTTTTTGATTAATATTTTTTATTTAGCCATTAAGACAGAGTTTGGAAAAATTAAAACAGAAAAAAAACTGAATTTAAAAAAAATGAACAAAATTTGGGAAAAAATAAAACGGATTTCATAGAAAAAGGCTTATCTTAAAATGTTAATTTCTACATAAATCATTTCACATTATTTAAATGAACATTAATGTATTATAAACATTAACAATAAACAATAGTAGAGAGACTATACGAAACAAATAATTACAAAATATTATACAGGGTTCCTACACATTTTCCATTTCAAAATTCCAGACTTTTCCAGACCTCTCATTAAATTTTCAGACTAAATTTAACAAATAGTTCATAGAGCAGTACAGTCTTTTTTTTTCCCTCGAAGTGCAAACATACAAAGCCCCTAAAATAAAAAAATAATTAAAAAATAAAAAATTTAATTTTGTGCCCTTGAGAAATTTACATCCCCACCGTAATTTTTTGCATGCTTACAATTTCTAGTTTTATATAACCTATTTCCTTTGTGCATCACTGCCATCTTACTATGAATAAAATAAGACCATGGATTCACATGAATTAACAGAGATCTACTTCCTCAAAATTTGGCTTTTCTTATGGCAGTACCTCTAATATCAAGGCCTAATGTTCAATATAACACATCCTGTGTGGCGGCGTAGAGACCATGACATGAAATGGGCTGCTGGCATAAAACCTGCCAAGTTTCAAGGGTTTATAAAATAGACTGCTACGGTAAAAAAGTATTTAAAATTTGATTTTCGTTAGGGCAGTATACCATATTTCAAGGCCTTAGGTCTCTTTAATGCATACTTTGTAGTGTCCAAGAAACCACACCGCGAAATAGGCCGATGACACTTTTGGTGGCTAAGTGCGAATAGTCCTGTATGCTAAGTTTAATGGTTTCTAACAACTAAATTAAACAAGTCTGTATATTTTTTATTTTTGCAAATGTTCTTGACACTATGTAATGTGGTGCTAAGGATATTGTGAGAAGAAACCCAAAATGCTTATAACCTACATTTTGTATAATGGAAACAGTGCACTTTGAATTCATTCAGTTGTATTTGACAATCACTAAAGAATCACTAAACAGCTGCCATGAAATCTCACTTCTTGCACATTTTCATTAAACCCTTAATTTTCTATTATAAAAAAAGTAAATAAGTTTTGGAACAGAGCATCTCTCACTTCATATGCACACATTTTTTTCCCAGCATGTTCTAGACCCGATTCATCTCACATTACGGTTGACAAACCTCAGAGTATCACTCTGCATGTTTAACCGCTTACTAATTAGCACTACGACGTTCGTTCTAAACCAATTTGGGTCAGTTTAGACACAACTCCGAGTAAATGACTAAAATATGATGAGATGCGTCAGTGACGAGTTAATTCACCACGCACATATTCGCACAGAGATGCGCTCACAACACCCGGAGTCTGAAAGCCATAAAGCATCTTTCAGCACATCATCACGAGCGGCGTGAATGCGAACAGACTAACCTCGGGAGCGTAATAAACAGCTATCCTCAAGGACATTACTCACTGGGAGAGCGTGTGCGCACGTAGTCACACACGTACGAGCACGACCCATCTACAGCATCAAACGTCTACAGTAAGTGGACAGCCAGACAAACATTTCCCGATTAGTCGTCCATACAAGCCTTTCATTAAGTGCTTCCTCGTAACAGCCGAGGAGGGCCTATCTCCGGCTCCGTGGCCGTCTGAGGCTAATCAAATCTCGCCGACTGAGAGGGAAAGCCATCCCGGGCCCGCCATTATCATTAATCTGTATCGCTATCTCTTCGGCACTGTGGTTAACGAACAATGTTAGGACTCAAAATTCAATTTACTGTAGTTAGCAATAGGATCGGTGATCAATTGAGACTGCACGGAGATGAGGGATTGTCAGGTCCGGCTCCTGCACCGTTCCATTATCAGAATGCTCAGATGAGCTTCAAAATCCCATTTGTACAGACTGGGTCTGCAAGGCATGATGGATAAAAATTACCCTTTTTTTATTTACAAAGTCTGATGACAATTGCACAAGAGTTGCATGTGTGCACTCGACATCCATTTACAGTGATGTACTAAACAGTACAGAAATGTCCTTATGAGGATATGAGGAGTATCAGGTTTGATTACAAGATACTGTAAATGATGATATTCATCTCAATAATGCTGACATGTAATATTACTGTAAAGGGTGTGTGTGCGTGTTTGTTTACGTGCGCGTGGTGAATCATGGTGGATTGAGGCAATCATTCTGATTCACTCATACAGCAGTCAGTCCTGCTCATTTTTGACCTACAAGACAGACACACACACACACACACACACACACGCAATCATCATCATGCCCCCCAGCTTGCAGATGCTTCCCTGCTCCATGGTTCCTATCATCCTACTTTAATTCCCTAGCTACAAATTACGTAGGCGTATATTCCTAAATAAAGGTAGCAAATACATAAATAGTGCAAAATGACTAAATCAACAAAACTTGATTAAGAAACAAAATCAAGATTCCAGTTACCATTAATTAAAATTGACCACATATTACCTTGTTATTGCATATTATTGGTCATAATTCATCAGTTTATCATTAGCAAGTGTATTACTTGTAATACCTTTCTCTGTCTCTTATGAAACTTGTTTTATAAGAAGTTTCCTGCTTGCGTTTTTTTTTTTAATGAGTTTAAAAGAAAAAGCACTAAATTATTGCTGTCATTTTTTATTGACATGGAACTCTACAGAATTTCTATACGCCAGTTTAAAAAAAAGTCTTAAAATCTTAAAGAGTAAAATCTACATCCTTTGAAGCCAGTTAAAAGCTTAGTAAAATGACATGTATTTCAGAATTTCAGTGCGTCCATAACACTCTCAAATCAAATATTTAATGCAAATTAAATCAAATACTGAAAAAGAATTTTCCAATTATTTTGTTTTTATATATTTAATCCCGTTTCATTCTGTGGCACTCATAAATGACAAATTAATAATTAATTACAAATACAACAAAAATAATATTAATTAATTCCCTGTGAAATCCATATTTTTTTTCCAAAGTCTGTTCTTTCTGTTTTAATTTTTCTGGATTATGTCTGGGTTTATGTATTTTTTTTTTTTTTTTTAATGGTTACATTAAAATATTAATCAAAACGAATTTCTAATTAATTAACATCAAGAAACCTACACAGTTTAACAGTAATTTATTACAAGTTTAACAAAAATTAAATTTTAAAGGATTTATGAAATACAGTTTATCATTTTTTTCAATTTCAGTTTCACTCATTCATTCCCTGTGAAATCCATTTTATTTTATTCCAATTCCATTTTTTTTCTAGATTGTATTGTTCCCCCCCCGGTTTTAATTCTTTTTTCTAGACTCTTTTTTTAATGGTTACATTAAAAATATTAATATAAAGAATGTCTAATTAACTGAAATCATGAAACTTACACAATTTAACAGCAAATAATTATCAGTTTAACCAAACAATTACATTTTTAAGGCTCTATGAAATACAATTTATCATTTTCAGTTTTATTTTTAACAAACTGTTTTTTCCATTAATTTTCTGGATTCCATTTTAAGTTTCATTAAATTTGAATAATCAAAAGACTAATTAGATTTTATAAAGAAGAAATTTATAGTATTTTTGCAGCTTAATATTCACAGACACTAGACGCAAATTCCATAATATTTCGTGATTCCCACCTATGCTTTCCACATAGTGGAATTTAAGTAAAAATAAATAAATAAATAAATAAAACATTTAAGTTGCTACCAAGCTTTTAAAAATGTAAAGCAAATACAGTATTATTATTCTTATCAAAACCATACTGTAAATGCATTATATTTTAAAAAAGGTTCTTTTTTATAATTGTATTTAAACATGTAAGATAACATCAAATTGGGTTATAGTGGTACTATTGAAAAGACGTGCATGAATGCAGGTCAGCACAACACCTAAACGCGAAACAAAAAACATTTAGACAATGGTGAATGTGAATTTATGATTCAGTCCTATTCATGGATCTATAAGATCGCTAAAAAGATATACATCCTACACAATGGACAGACCTTTAGGAGAGGAGAAACGGTTCTTACACACCCAAGGTGTTTACACCAGCTGATTGGTGTTGCCTGCTCTGGCAGGTTTAGATCATCATCATCCTGTATTGTGAAAGAAAAGCTTTCAGAACTAATTTCCATGTGTTTCTCCGGGTTTTGTCCTGTTAGTATAATAGACATCAAGGGAATGAGAAGAACAGATGTGCCTCATTCAGCTTGGCATCTGCCTTTGCCAGCTTTACAAGTAATCTCAGTCTTGAGAACGTCAAGGTGACCACACCAGCCAGGAAAAGCGGGAACAATTCATACAGGATATACATTTCTATTTAAGGGCAAACAAGCACCTCAGGTTTTCTCCTTATCGTCAGTGAAGTCCATGACTAAATTAACTTGGCTTCAAGTAGCAATCCGCAGTTGCTTTAAATGCACAGAACATCTAAGCACAGCCATATAAACACACATACTCCTAAATCGCAAACATTCAAGACTCCAGACTGCAGCAGCATTTTGTGAGCATTTTTCCTGTCAGTGCAAATAAATTGCTCCCTTCTATTTGGTTACATGCTACTATTTTCTGCTACATATGGGAAACCTGAAAAGTGAAACACCTTTTAAATCCACACACCATTAAACTTACGAAAATTGCCCATGGATCGACTATAGTAACATGAACTGTATGCATGACATCTAAAATAAAATAAAATAAAATAAAAAATAAAAAATAAAAAAAATAATAAAATAAAATAACAAATTAAAAAAATAAATTAAATTAAATTAAATTAAAAATAAAATAAAATAAAATAGGAAAATTGCCCATGGATTGACTATAGTAACATGAACTGTATGCATGACATCTAAAATAAAATAAAATAAAGTAAAATAAAATAAAAGTAACATAAAACAGAATAAAATAAAATAAGAAAATAAAATAAATTAAAAAATTAAATTAAATTAAATTAAAAATTAAATAAATTAAAAAATTAAATTAAATTAAATTAAATTAAAAATAAAATAAAATATAAAATAAAATAAAATACAATTCTTTCTTTTGTCCAAATATTCTCTGATTGTAGAAAAACCAAGCTTGCCTTCAGATAAGAGCCTAAAGAAAAGAAAACGATGTCTGATTAAGGAATATCAACTCAGTCCCACTGTCAGAATATTTTAACTCTACATTAATTAGCTCTGTAAAAAGCAATAAATAAGTTAAGTGATAATTATGTTCTTACAGATTTTATATTGCTAATACAAGTACATTTGTATTGTATCCCAACTAAACATGAGACAATTCTATGAGACAAACTGTGCAAAATTACTAATAATATTACTTATTAGTCACCCTTACTATTTTTCATGCTAAAAGTCCCCCACCAGCACTACCAAATCAGTTTTTACCATCCGCAGAACTTGGTGCACCACAGTGTCACCGCTTGCATATGTTAGTCTCAAGCCCTTCCATGAATAATTCAGAGATTTTACAGTATCAGCTTACGCAAGTCTAAATCTCTCAACAACAAATCCCTCGAATGCACACATTCAGATTAAACAACAGTGTTTAGATTAAACACTCAACAGATTGGTAGCAGTGAATTAGGGATTAGAACAGCAGATCTATTGTATTAGCCAATTACTGCCAACAGAAATCAGATTACAGAAGCTTCTGGCTTTGTTATTCAAATGAAATATGCATAATGGCTAGCACAAAGAAATGTGCCTTGAATCACATAAAAGGCTTCAAATAAAATACTAATTTTACAAACTTTTTTGAAACTTTTTAATTTGCTTAAGTTCTAATAAGGACACTATCAAACAGAAATATACTTTGACCACCCCTCTGTAAATGTAGGACCCTATGATTTTCGCAATGCGGAATCACGGAATCCAGTCATAAAAATGGAATTTACTGTATAACATGAAATGTCAAGGAATTTGCCAAATTTTGGATGGATAAATCAGGTCAGTACACATAAATCAAAACATGATATGGACTAGAGTCTGTGAATATTAAGCCGAAAAATACTATTTAAATATGAATCCTACATGTTCTGCATGTCTCTTTGTGAATGAAAGACGCAGTTTTGTTTATGCTCGCTGGGTTACAGCCTCTGCCGTTTCAATGTATGAGTACATGAACACATCTCTAGAACTATTCTGAAAGTCACTGCATGAGCATTTTACAATTTCTTTTGAGAAAAACTACCGTCTTATCATACACAAACAGAAACTTTTCAAAGCAACCCGTCAAAATAAAAGTTCAGTTTAACTTGAAGAAATTGTGACAATTTTATTTTTTAGAAATTGAAAAATGCGTTAAATGCGAAGTCTGTCAAATGTTTTGAAAAAGTGAGGTTTTAATTTTTTTGCCATATCACCCAGCCCTAATTAGAAAATTATTTTTAAAAGAAATATTTACCAGAAGAATTATCAAAATTTATTTAGCAGAAAAATGTAAAACACACACCACTGAATTTCTGAAAAAATTAAATGAATGCATTTTGTATAAAATCAATTATAGATGCTTTTAATCATTACAATTTAATGATTAAAAAAATAAAAAATTAAAAAATTAAAATTTAATTATTGAAAATAAATGGAAACTGAATTTAAAAGAAAAAAATAAAAAACTTTTTATATGGCCTTAAAAATGTAATGTTTTGTTAATCTTTTAATAAATTGCTGTTGAATATTGTGTTTAATGATTTAGAAGTCTAGAAAAGTTAAAATGTGAAAAAAATGGAATGCAGAAAACAATATATAAAACAGAATTTCGTAAAAAAAAAAAATAAATAAATAAATAAATAAAATAAAATGGATCTTATAGGGCCCTAAGTGCAATGCACAATATAATAACCTAAAAGCATGGAAACGTGTAAATACATAATTATAGACAAATACATCTGAAAAGTTGTAAATAGGCATGCGGTAGTTGACAAATTATAAATAGTAAATATTATAAATATAATAAACACCTAAAAGAAGATACATTTATTTTTAATTCAATATTTTAAGTTTAATATTTTAAAATCTTTTTGCATGTTTACTTAAATTATATTTTAAATTAATTTAATTTACTATTTTAATAATAATTATTTAATATACTAATATTACTTTTAAAAAGTACATATTCCCCAATATATAATATAATCCCTAAAATAGCATGAGCTCATGAAAACTGTGTATAGAATAATCTTGTACATACAAGAATTATCCATTAACCTCTAAAGTACTACTTGCAGTTCTTTACAGGGTTAAAGTTTGTACAGCAAAGTACACCACGTCTCACTACCTATTTCGAAATCATGCTTAAAATCAAACAGCTATCAATTCTTAATTTGAAAAGAAAGTACCCAAAGACATTAGTAAAATATCAGTTTTTATAAAGGACTGCAGACACGGTTACGTCACGGTTACGTCACAGTCTCTTTCTCTCTCTCTCTGGATTGTCTATGCATTGAGTGCGGCCCCCTCCTGAGCAGTATGAACTGATCCTGTGATTATTCTCTGAGAGACTAATCCTCTGAGGCCCCTGTCGTCCCCCTCCCCTCTTCAGACGCACTCCACTGGACACACAATTCTCAACCACTCAGCCCCAAAACTGTGAAAACTTGTCTCAACAAAAGACACAGAGGAATCCTCCCCAAAAACTCCCACCCCCACAAGGAAGAAAAAAAAAAGAAAAACCACCCGTCCTCGGTCTCCCCAGCATCTCCCGTCACACCTCAGGAAGCAAAGGAGCGGAAAGCAGTCGCGTCCCAGGAATCCCGCTCAATATCCGCGGATTAGGGGCCAGGCCCCTCTCTGTGCCCTTCTCCTGGAGCCCTAACAGTCTCCGAACCCCACAAGGAAAAGACAATCAAATAAACCAAAGTTTAATCCTTTATGAGCTCATCGTCTTTAACTCCCCCTGCCAAGCCGCGCCAAAGTAGCCGAAACGAGAAAAGAAAGCGCGAAGATGTGCTTAAAAAGACATGCTGCTAAATACTCAACTGTCACCGTTGGCAAAGATGCTAAAAGACTTCTGGTGGTTTTTTATGACAAAAATGTCTCCCAAAAGACATGTTTACCTTGTTTGAATCCACACAGCAACCTTACGGCAGACAGCGGCAGCGCAAGAAATGCGCTAAGTTCATTTGCACATTTAAACGTGGGAAGTAATCACATGCCATTCAAAGCGCTCAGGTTGTTTTTGCACTGCTTATACAAAACAATAAGCTAAATCATCGCACCTGGGAGCTATTCTTGGAGAAAACAAATATGCAAATGAAAAGGCAAAGCAAGAAGTCACCTGGAATGAAAAAACAAAAACTTTGGAATTTTCGGAATGCATGAATTTCACCAAGGAGGGGGAGTCGTGTAATTTTGTATGTGCAAATCCCAAAAGGTGAACGCTATACACCGATAAAGACATTGTGTTCTGGAGAATGCGCTCAAACAATGGCCGCCATTATTGTCAATCTTTTTGTGCGGTTCCTATTTTTACCTCTCTCCAGGGATTTGTATTTAGACTGCCGGATCTCAGAGCGGCAGAAAAACCAGCATGGCTGGAGCTGTTTATCTAGCGGAGGGGCAGATGAACAGACTGTGAAGGGCTTGTTCGGCAGTCCCAGAGGACTGCTGGGTAACGGCGAGCGCTCCTGTGGGAGAGAGTATTTCTGTGTGCGTGGCCTGGTGAAGGTTACAAGCTCTCCCTTGTTAGCCCTGCTGGGTTTTGAAGGCCTTGTCTTCAGCTTCGGGGCTCCTCCATCGTATGGCTGATTCCTGCATGTACAGCCAGCTGTGAAAATACAAGCGCCACCCATGTTGAGCAGAGAGAGCTGATTCTTCCACTACTGACACCCTCCCGTCTGACTGAAATGTTTCAGAAGCCATCTGTTGGAGCTGTGAGCATACAAGCGAAAATTCTGACTAACGCTGAATTTACGGTCATGACACACAACACGTTTTTTGGTCATGTGCCACGAACAAAACATTTGTGAAGAGCTTCAAAAGAGCTTACAATATGGTCTAAACTACACATCTTAAAGAGACAGTGCACCCAAAAATTAAAGTTCTGTCATTAATTACTCATGTCGTTCCAAACCCTTTTCCAAACGTTTTGACCCTGCATAGACAGCAACACAACCGACATGTTCAAGGCCCAAAAAGGTAGTAAAGGACATTGTTAAAAGTCAATGTGACATCAGAGGTTCAACTGTAATTTTATGAAGCTACGAGAAAACTTTTTGTATCGCACTGAATTCTATTTTGTATTTTGCGTGTCGTGGTACTCTCATGAACGAGGGTCGAAGACTGACTCGGAAGAGAAGAAATTGTTGAAAAGTCATTGTTTTTGTTTTCGTTGCACACAAAAAGCATTCTTGTAGCTTTATAAAATTACGGTTGAACCACTGATGTCACATGGACTATTTTAACGATGTCCTTACTATGTTTCTAGGCCTTAAGTGTATCAGTTGCATTGCTGTCTATGCAGGGTCAGAAAGCTCTCAGATTTCATCAAAAATAACTTAATTTATGTTCCGAAGATGAGCAAAGGTCTTATGGGTTTTAAACAACATGAGGATGAATAATTAATGACAGAATTTTAATTTTTGGGTAAAATATTCCCTTAAAGTCAATGTGAAAGAGTGTTAACAACTGTTCACACACCAATAATGTGGCATATTATATTTTAATATTATTTTAAGTGAAATATGAAAAACTTGACTTAATGGTTAAAAGTGGGCATTATATATCAAAATCTGGAATTAATTAGATGATAAATACTGTGTATTAAATACCAGAATATTATGACTTTAACATACCATAGCTCCAAAAATATTAGGACACTTCAGCCCCCCAAAAATTAAACAATAATAATAATAATGTTGTTGTTATTATTATTATTATTATTATTATTATAAATGTCTTTGCATCATAAAATATTAAAATAAGTAGCATTTATTTTAAAGAAATATAACAAGCCTACATTTCAATTAACTGTTAACTGTTTTTGAAAGAAGGCTGCATTTATTTAAATCACAAAAACAGCAAAACAGTTCATTTTACTACCAAACAAAAAAAAAAAAAAAAAGGTTCTGTGATGGCAAAGCTAAATTTTCAGCAGCTATTACTCCAGTATTCATGTGTCACATAGTCCTTAGACATCGGTCTAATATGCTGAATTGGTGCTCAAGAAACATTTCTTCTTTTTATAATTAATATTGAAAATAGTTGTGCTGCTTATTTATCTGTGGAAACACTGATACATACAGTGATGAGCTCAAAAGAACAGCATTTATTTGAATTTTTTGAACATTTATTTTGTAACATTAGAATCTTTACTGCCACTTTTGATCAAATTAATTTGTCTTTGCTGAATAAAAGTTCTCCCTTCTTTAAAACTTTTGAACAGTAGTGTATTAGAAAAGGTAAATTAATTTAAAAGTCATAATTTGTTTTCCCATGCCACTTGTTTTGATATTTTAAATATAATGAACTAAATGTAAACATTTTAAGTGTGACTTATGTGTCTGAATACTTTTAAGTTATAAACATCAGCGCCAGCTGCCCACTCAGGAAGTCTGCGCAATCTTCCGTCATTTTGTCTGAAACAAGGCTTTGGCTATATTCAGATCTTCTGAGGATCCCACCTTGCGGTTTAATTAAAGCTTTTTCTCAGCCACCCTGTAATCTCCATTCAGCCACATCACCTGCACACATTGTTACACGTACAGACCAGCATCCTGTTTGTGAACATTAGTTTGCTTCTGCGCATCCTGGTGCAGAGGATTTGTGGGATACAACAAACAATAAGCTGAAAACAATTTTCTGAAGCAAAACGCAAGTGGCGCTTGCCAGTGCAAAAGCCGCCGCCACAATGTTTGGGTTTTGTGGGTGGCTGCCCAAACATTTGCCATGAGGCTGCGAAGGTGTTCTAAGTGGATTTACCATGTTGCTCTGGAATTCTGGGTGGTTTCTAAGTTAATTGCATACTGGTCCAAGTCCAAAGAGTCCACCTACAAGTCTCTAGTGAATATCTCTATGATAATCCGATCCCTGCTTCAATGTAGAATTTTGCTTGTTTTATCAAATACCAGACAAAAAAAAAAAATAAAGATACAAGTCAGATGATTTGAGGTTTAATATTTACTCCTAAACTATGCGTATGAGTAATAGTGATGCTTGCCTTAACAAGCACAACTAATGAAAAGCATTGGAGGGAATGCATTTGACAGAGTAAAATGGTAGAAGCCAAGACTCATTAAGTCATTGTTCATAAATCCACTCATGCAAAATAATTCTTGGAGTCATGTATGTAAATCTGACCACAGGGAGTAAGGGACCTTGTCTCCTGCAGGCCAGACTGATAGTAAAGAAGGAGAGGCAGCCGAGAGAGAAATTAAGGTTTCGGCAGTGCGGTTCATAGCCGGCCCGGAGGAGATGGAGGAAGTCCCAGTCTCCCGGGTGGACACACGGGCCTCTATGGAGAGCTGGACTACAAGCTCAGTAAAGGACAAGACATATAGTGGATCAGAAGAGCATGAAATGCAATTCAATAAAGAGTACTCAGAAGGACGTCCACAAAGGTGTAATGTGATGTTTTTAAATTGAAGTGAAGAGGTTTATTGGCAAATAGATCAGGGAGAAGGATGCGAGTTACGTTTTCTCATCTTCTTTCAGTTAGCAAGGGTCTCTCTAAAACGGAAAACTCTCATTCCCCGCGTGCATTGCTTTCTTCTCTTTTTATACTTTTTTTCATAGAATAGTTCACCCGAAAATGAAAAATTCACATTATTTTTGCACATTATAACTTTCTGTGGCACATGAAATGTCAATATATGAAAATAATCAGAACTGAGATTTTTTGTGCATGTATTTGAACTGGATGATGCAAGTTTCTTCAAAAGTGTCCTTGAGTTTAGGCAAGGCAATATAAAAAAAGAAATTATTATTATCATTATCATCATGAGTCTGAATGATGCAATGATTCGCCTGCAAGAGTTAACCTAATAATTATGATAACTACGACTATAATAAATAAATAAATGAAATCTTTTGAATCTTCATTAATTAAAATGAGTTCATTCAGTTTATAAACCACTCTAAATTATTCAAAATCCTGCTACAATCTAAGCTAAGCTTGTACTTTTTTGTGCTTTATGGTTCAAGTTAGGGCTGTCACTAATGATTATTTTGGTAATCAAGTAATTATGACAATTAATCGAGTAATCGGATAATTATAATTAATTGTTTTGTAGTCATAGAAATATACCTAAGTGAACAATAGCCTTTAAAATGACTTTACATACATACATAATAGCAATGAGGCAATAATAATTAGTTCAAATAAAGTATCAAAAGCAAAACTTCTGAACAAAACTGTTAAAATACATACCGTATTATAAACAATAGAAATAATGTAGATTACGCATTATAACAAATGCCTGCAGAGGGCGCCAACCGCCTGACGATTGTTTTTAAACATTACTGCACGATTTAATCCTTGTTTAATATTGACTAAACAACATTAAATTCAAACGTCCACTTCATCTTTTATATTTGGCCATTTCTTTATGACATAAATGCTCCAGTCACTGTACTTTATTGAATATGTGGACATCAAAACGTGTAAACTCAGAGTGAGGGTTTGAGCTTTTATTTTGAAACCGCTATCAGTTAACTAGCATATTGAGAAAGATAATTATGTATTCTCTTGTGTTTGCTTAGGTTCATGAATGATTTACGTTACAAATCTGAAGAAATGGCGCAAGTTGCGTTCCCAGATAAACGTTATAATAAACCCAAACTCACAGCAATATGCAGAGATGGAGTTTGAGACGCTCCACAAATGTAAATGATAACAGTTTGTGTAGCAGCATTTTATTATCATTATTATTATTTTATTATTTATTACATAATTTATTATGATTTTTAAATGGGTTTAATATGTGGAATACGCCATTTCCACTATTTTGCTGATTACTCGACACAGGCAAAATTGAATATTTGAACAGAATCGAGAAATCGTTGCAGCCCTAGTTCAAGTCTTCATTCACTTTCATCACATGTAAAACAGTGATCCAAATGTTCTTGACCTTTTGTGTTACACAGAAGCAATCATTCACATTTTGAACAACATGAGGGTAAGTAAATACAGAAGTTTCAGTTTTTAAGTGAACTATTTCTGAGTAGCCAAAGAAGCTTTTACTCCAACTTTACCAAAAGAAACCTGTCCACAGAAGTCTTTATCTGCAGAAGGTGGTTTTAATAGCTGCTAAAGGTGGGCTGCCAGTCTTTCTTGACCCAAATCCACAAACCCACTAAGCTATACAGAACGAGAAAGAGGAAAAAAAGAGGGAGAGTGAGGGAGAAGATGAAAGCGTGCAAGCTGGAGAGTAGGCTCGGGTTAGAGGAAAAGAGACAGACGTGATCTTTCATGGCAGACGGTTGAACCTTCCCTCTCGGCAGAGTTTAGCAGAAGACCTGGCACTCTGCGATAGGCAATATTCAGTCCTGGCTCTTTTCTCGTCCACCCATTTGATTCATTATTATACCACCTTGACACATTGGCAAGAGCCCGGCGCCGACTGAAACAGAGCCACGTTAACGGGAAGGAGGGCCATCTTCATTTACAGAAAATCTGCCTGACAGAAACATACGCATTTGGGATTCCTCACACAAGCCTTTCATTGCTTAAACAAAAGCAAGAATTTCTTCAAATTTGTGTGATGTGAATTAAAAAGACATTTCCTTGCAAAAACCGCATAAACTAATTAAATTAACATCTATTTACTTAGCAGACGCATTTGCCCAAAGCAACTTACAAATGAGGAATGCCACTACACAAGTGACTCACCACAAGTCTGCTTAGGTTCAGTTTAGATCTATATATTCAGCACTTAATCTAGTGTATAAAAAGCCAAAGCAAGAAAGATTCAAACACTGTGCCTGTCACATTCTGTATTATTTCAAAACCATCAGCTGAAGCTTTCATTTCTCAAGACGTGACATCAAAAATGTGTTCTTCTGAGAGCGGAGCACAGGGAGAGGGGCAGAGCGCCTATCAAAGCTGTTCCATCATGCATGGCAGAGTCTGCTCTAATCCTATTCACATCTCATTGGTTGGCCGGCCATAGAGAGGACAAGATGAGAGCTTTGTAGGACCCCAGGCTAAAACGCTGGCTGAAGATATCGCCTGCAAGGCTGGTGGACTGGGGAGAACTTCGTAATGCCCGGCGCACTCACCATATGTGGAAAAGTGATCACACTCTTTGATCTTAGTGTTGAAAGTCTTATATGTCGTCAGCGGTCCCAACTTTTAAGGCGTACAAAAGCGCAGGGCTCTACAATGTGACCATTTCAGTTGCATTTGCGACTGAAAACTACTGTGTGCGACTGAAAAAATATTTAGGATCACCAGTGCAACTGACCTGATCAGCATATTTGCGCTGAGGGGATCTGAAGAAGGTTTCTACGTGTTTCGCAACGTTGAGTAACGTATCACAGACATATCTCATGAATTCTTTTATAAAGTGTAGAGAGAGTGTAAATAAGAGTTTCAATGTGCACTGTAGAGAGCTTTGTTGATTATAATGGAACTTTTATAATGGGTTTTGAGCGTCATGAGGGTGAATAATGACAGAATTTTTGTTTGGGTGAACTATCCTTTTAATCTCATGGACCTCGGACTTGTGCTTAACACTTTTGTTGTTTCTGCTGTCTACAGATCAGATAAGGAGGTGAACACATGCTTTCATGATTACAGTAAACCCCCATCTCAAAAGAAACAGCCACATTAATACGTTTTGATATTGCATCTGGTTACCTCGAAGCTACATTACTTTGAAATGTGACTGTCAGTTCCTGCCATTCTTTGGTACAGTGTACCAGTCATGAACCATCATGGAAAAGGAGCATGAAAGATCTTCCGTTCTAAGAAGTGAGAAGAGTCCAGGCCACTCATGTTTGATCTTTTCAGCTCTTGGATTCAGGTGGTGCGAAACCTTCGGCATCATACATGCGGGTACTTTTACGGACCCATATCCATTAGCGGTTATTTACATTCCAGCAGGGCTGCTGTAGGTGTAACTCAAGTCGGTGAGTGGTAGACACATTAAAAGCATCCCTTGGATAGGTCACCAGCCAGATCTCTTCTCACAGAGCAAGGCGGCAGCCTGAACACACAGTACTTTGTCTGTAAACAAAAACTAAGTTAACCTGTTACAAACTTCTCTCATTTTTCTATTCTTTTCCACACTATTGAGGGTTCAGGTATGCTCTGACAATGGGTGGAGAGGCGTATCGCTAGCCAAATTAAGCACTTCCAGTACCACGGAGTATTATATGGCAGGCTCGCACAGCACAATATCATTATTGATTCCTCTCTAGCTCTCCAACTCCCCGTTCCCGCTTGCTGGAAAAATAACTTAATTACCGTTCTGATGAAGCTCTCCTCGTATACAGACAGACACCTCATGCAAGGGAAAACCATTTCCATGACAACCTACCTGAAAAATGCTGTCTTTTATATGAGAGATTAAAACCTTTGTCAGAGTTAAGTATTCCATCTCTCAGATCCAATAGAATTAGGACGTGAAGTGTAATAAAATGGGTGGGGAGGGAGACTGAGGTATCGGATGAGGTAAATCGAGCTCCTTGCTTTCTCCTGCACCTTGAACTTGAGAAAAGAAAACATAAGGGACACTGCCAAAAGCTGCTAAATCTATTAATAAACTGATGTGATTACTTTGGAAACCGGTGACCTAAACCTAGCTGAAATGCACATCCAAGTCGCGAAAAGCGAATAATAATAATATCGCAATGAACCAGCCAAGAAAATGTCACATCTGAAACTCTGTAATATCAGGGTATGAATATTATTTAAAGCTAGACTGTGGGGGAGTGAGGTGGAATAAGACTCTCTTCCTGCCATTGTTCGGACTGACCGCGGATTAATCCTCCCATCAGAGCAAGTCAAATGTAATTACTGCCCACTCTTTCAGAATGGAGTTGGTGGCTGATCGCACACTTAGATTTCCAGCGGGTCAATTTGTCTAAACCCTTCTTAAGTGCCTGTGCTCAGTAAGCTCTCTCTATACAGGTGCTGAGGATATTGGACTTTCTTTAACCTCCGCGCAAACTGGCAGACCAGAAATCTGTTTTCTTAAAACGTGATTTCAAAAAACACTGGCCTAATTATGCGTGAAAGATTGTTAAAGGATGTAATGCTGCTTGTTGCAACAACAAGTCAATGAACAATTTGTTATGAAAAGAAAAAGCTACACTGTATCATAACATCTTGTCAAGAAAAAAAGAACGCATTGCATTTGAGTTTAGCTTCAATAACACAAACACTTAAAGGATTCATTGAGTTCCAGAATAAAACATTCCTGATCATTTACTCACCCCTGTGTCATCCAAGGTGTCCATGGCTTTCTTTCTTCAGTCTAAAAGAAATTAAGGTTTTTGAGGAAAACATTCCAGGATTTTTCTGGTGGCCAACAGTTTGAAGGTCCAAATTGGAGTTTCAATGCAGCTTCAAAGGGCTACACCATCCCAGCTGAGGAATAAGGGCCTTATCTAGCAAAACAGTTGGTCATTTAAAAAAAAAAATTAAAATGTATATACTTTTTAACCACAAATGCTCATCTTGCACTAGCTCTGCGATATACATGCGTGTCTTCACGCATTACGTAAATCACGTTGGAAATGTTACGCATGGTTAATTAAACTCTCCACCAACTTCAAAATCATCCAACATCATTGTTTAATATTTTTTGTAAAGGGCGTTTGACCTTCTTTGCATATTCGCTTTGTAAACACTGGGTCGGTACTTCCGCCTACAGTATGTCACACGTGTGTGAAGTCAAGCATTTGTGGTTAAAAAGTTTATTTATTTATTTATTTATTTTTTAAATGACCAATTGTTTTGCTAAATAAGACCCTTATTCTCTTCAGCTGGGATCATGTAGAGCCCTTTGACGCTGCATTGTAGGGCTGGGAGATATGGCAAAAAATTTAAATCTCGATTTTTTTTCTGAACGTTTGACCGTTCTCTATTTTTTACGATTTTTAAATAGTCAGCTTGAAAATGTAACTATAACATGATTCAAGTAACTTTTTCTTTATTTACTCTAGTTAAAGAAAATTCTACTCCAGTTGCACCACACATGACGCAGTCAACATGATGTAAATGTTAAACAAATAACATGTTAAATATCTTTACAGAAAAGATGCATGAACTGCAGCTACATCTTGTACAAACTTGTCTTATACTTAATATATGTTAAGAAATAATACAAGGAAAATGCTTTAAAAAAAAAAAAAAAAAAATCTCAAGTCAAGGTTACTGAAGGTATAACACCAGTAGATTATTATTAACTATAAATATTCTGTAAAAACAAAGACCAGCAGCTTTCAGCCTGTTACAAGGATGAAAACATGAAATATCAGACATACAGTAGTAGTTCTTCATAGGTTTTTTTTTTTATTCGATTGCAATGCTTTTCCATTGTTTTTTGTTATGTAATCATTGATGCGTTTGACTGTTGCACTCGTTTCTCTTGTGGCGTCTCATGCATGAAATTTTTCCTATTCCTCTGCCCATGTTGCATCTTTGTCAACACAAAAGCGTATTGTGTGTTAATGACGCCTAGCGATATACGCAAGTCACACGTGAGCGGTTAATCACGTGCGCCGACATGCAGTTGGATCCTTCTTTTCTCTTTACTGTTATCATTGGTGTCTAATTCTAACGCTTGGTAATATTTCTATTCAAAATTGTGATTGCTTGATTTCTAAGAAATAAAATCGTGGCAAAACACTAAATTCAAATTATTCGATAAAATGCCCTACTGCATTGAAATTACAGTTTGGACCTTCAACACGCTGGCCACCACTGGAGTACTATATGGAGAAAAAATCCTGGAACATTTTCCTCAAAAACCTTAATTTCTTTTCGACTGAAGAAAGAAAGACATAAACATCTTGGACGACACAGGGTGAGTAAAGGGTCAGAAATTTTTAATTCTGGAAGTGATCTAATCCTTTAACACCTGTAGTGTTCTAATAAAAGTAACAACAAAAGTCTACATTTTATATACACATACACTACCGTTCAAAAGTTTGGGGTCAGTACATTTTTATTGTTTCTTTTTTTTTTTTTTAAGAAATTAATACTTTTATTCACCAAGGATGTATTAAGTTAATAATTAAAAGTTTATTAAAAGTTAATAATAAATAATTTACACTGTTATAAAATATTTATATTTTGAATAAACACTGTACTTTTTAAACTTGTTATTCATGAAAGAATCCTGAAAAAAAAAATCACAGGTTCCAAAAAATATTTGGCAGCACAACTGTTGATATTATCCAACACTGATCATTCTAATAATAAATCAGCATATTAGAATGATTTCTGAAGGATCATGTGACACTTAAGACTGGAGTAACAGCTGATAAAAATTCAGCTTTTCATCACAGGAATAAATTCTATTTTAAAGTATGTTAAAATAAAAACATTATTTTATATTGTAAAAACATTTTGCAATATTACTGTTTTTTTCTATATTTTTAATCAAATAAATGCAGCCTTGATGAGCATAAGAGACTTCTTTAAAGACTATTACAAGTCTTACTGACCCCAAACTTTTGAACGGTAGTGTATATATATATATATATATATATATATATATATATATATATATTTTAGTTTAAGTCATAAAACATACTACATTTGAGTTTAGTTTCAGTTCAGCTTTTACTTTCATGAACACACCTTTTTACGGTCCTCAAAGCAGTAACAGCAAGAGTAACTGGACCATTTGATTATCAAAAAATGCTAAACTGTACTATAATACACTATAAACACATTGTCAAGAAACTCCCATTCATATTTTTTCCTCCTAGTTATTTTTTTTAAACATACTGCATGTGAGTTTAGTTTCCGTCTTTCCTGTTTCGCTAGTTTCAATTATTGTTATTTCAATTAACACTAATGTTGTCACTTAGTGTATGTGTAACAACAAAAGTCTGAACTATTGATCAAAAGAAAGCTGCACCCTGTCACAAAAATATGCAATTTTGTAAATTGCCAGCAATCCGAATAGTTTGCATAGGAATCTCTTAAATTGTGATTTATCCGGCAATTATTTACTCATCAGTGGGCACTTCAAAAACACAACACGTATCGTGTTTAATCAGTATGCACTTCAGTCTTACAAAGTGCAATTATGTCAACCTTCTCAGGAAAAATTGCTCATTATATACTGACACAGCATTTGGAGAATGCTCTTTAAGTAAATGAAGAGATAGAGGCTGTACGCTTCACAGACAAAGACAACTTCCTTCATTTTGAGCTCGCCAACACAATCCATGTGACAAAAAAAAAAGTGACTTTTTCGGCAGAGGAAAAAGAAAGATGAAAGAAGGAGACAAATGGAAAGGTGGAAGGCACAGTGTCTCACTAAACGTAGTGATTGAAGCAGGTTTTAGAGCACTGTCAGATAATAGGATCAGATTGCGGAGGCGTGTGAGGTGCTTGCAATTTCGCCCCCTCCCTCCCTCAGGACCACATACAGAGGCTCCCTACAATTACTTTAAACAGCCTCTGATGAGAGGGAAAAAAGCAACATTTAGATTCATTAACATCGCTACCATCGTCCTGTACTCCGATTATTGAATGTCGCCACAAACCAAAGTATAAGGGGACGGAGAAAAAAAAAATGATCACAATTACAGAAAATTACAAGTCTATGTCTGAATAATGGCATTCATTTTCTGAGCTGAATAAAGACTCTTCCAAAAAAAAAAAAATTAAGAAATAGATTTTTTTTCTTTTGGAGTAAGAGTTTTTCTCCTAAAAAAGGTAATTTAGACCAGGTTTTCAGGTTATAATAAGGGAGGAGACTACTTTTTCTGTAGAGAATGGTGCATTTTGACCTGCAGTGGCTTTGGTGAAAGAAAAAATGGGGAGTCTTTGATTCAGAGCTAAAAATCATCCTCAGCTAAGATATTTATCTTTCAGATAAAACATCTAAATGACAAAATTCCCTTATTTCAACTAGGATATTGAATACAATGACAGGTCATTCAGCATCAGCTGAGCGGTAAGTGGTCATTAAACTTGAAGTCAAAAAATGAGAGTTAAAATAAAACCACCTCATTGCTTGTCACACTGCATCCTGGCAAGTACTGAGATAAATGGAGTAATACAAATCTTACAAAAATGGCCAAAGGCAGCACAGAAAACTATGTGGTTTGACTTCTCACATGCTGTCACATTCAGTGTTCAGGTCTGTGCAATATATTTTGCACTTGTGCACATTTAAGTTAGACTCACAGACCCAATGAGGCAATGCAATTTCTACTAGCGATATTACCAACTGAACTTCCAATCGAAGTACTCATATAGTAGTTGATCCAAAAGATCCTTAAGAGAAAAAAGGCAGCAACCCTTGCAATGAGCATTAATCGAATGGGACCATTATCCAATCAGGACTGGATGTGCAGCTCTTTTCGAAAGTGGGAACACAGCAAACTTATCAGCGGCCTTGAGAATAAACCTCACCGGGAGGAGAATAAATGGGTGCCTTCATTTGCAGAGCCTGGAGAAATAGCACCTGCTGTAATCTCTCCCCTTTCTAATTTAGCCGACCACAGTAACAGGCTAGAGGAATGGGTCCAAATTGTGCTGTTGCTGGGTAGGAGTATATTAGCAAGGGATTAAACTGGCAACATTCCATAGATGATGAAAATGTGTCCATGTTGAGCATTAATAACTGTTTACACACACAAAATAACAGTCATTAGCCAATAACCTCTTGAATAAAGAGTTGATGTAGCACCAAAAATATTGATCATCTAATTAAAACTTGACACACGACTGAATGGTTTTGCTATTGATTCTTAAAATCGCTAGATTGATCTTCTGTCAATGTTTTCAGCACCGATTCAAAAATAAATGACTCTTTTAAACTGGTTATTTTAAGAGAATTAAACGCATACAGTATACTATAGAACATACAGCCAGTCATTTTAAAGGATTAGTTCACCTCCAGAATAAACATTTCCTGGTAATTTACATGTTCATGTCTCTTTCTTCAAACTGAGGATTTTTTAAGTTTTTGAGGAAAACATTCCAGGATATATTGGGCTTCAATGATGGCCAGTGGGTTGAAGGTCAAAATTGCAGTTTCAATGCAGCTTCAAAGGGCTCTACATGATCCTAGATGAGGAATAAAGGTCTTATCTAGAGAAACAATGTCATTTTCTGAAAAAAAAAAAAAGGATTCTATGCTTTTTAACCACAAATTCTCATCTTGCACTTGCTCTGGACTGCAGTTGGAAAGGTCACGCACCATTAGTTTTTCATCTGTGTTCTCCAGTTCAAAAAGGTTAAAACTAAAGGGCACCTATTATGCAAAATCCACTTTAAAAAGGTGTTTGGATAGAAATGTTTGTTGGAATTGTTTGTACACAGCCATCTTAGAATGATAAGCATACATCCAGTCTTTTTTTTTTCTTAATCTTCATAAAACCAAATCAAGCTCAAAAAAACAAGCACTTTGGAGCCTGTCCGCAAAATGACATCATATTTCGGTAGCCCCGCCCAACACTATTGACTGACAGGCGCATATTACCATATCCTTAGCCATTTTGTCCGCATACGATCGGCTATGTGAAAGCAGTGTCCTGTCAGGAACACCCTTGCTCTGTTTCATGATCATAAAACATTCAAGGATGTTAGATGTTATGCTGTAAATGTCTATTGAGGCTTTTTAGAAGTTTTACTACATTTTCTATAAGTCCATGCACAACTACGATTTGGTTTTACAAATGTTTGTAAGAGTTTATTTATATATCTTTTTGTAAAGTTCATTTATATATTTCTACGCCTTTAAAATAAAGGAAAGTAATCACATCATGCAAGTTTTCATGGATTACTTGACGAATAAAAAAATCAGTAATGTACAGAGTTCATCTTGTGAAAAAAAGCGAAATTGAAACCGGTAAAACGGCGCGCATAAAGCGATCGCACGCTTTCGTGATCGTCAGCAACCACACGTGATCACAGATTGCACGGTTTGATTCATTGTACAGCAACTCTTGGTAAGAAATCGTGTATTTGATCCATTTAGTACAGTAAAAATACCAGTCCTCCTCTCACGCTTGCTCATGTTGCTTCTCCTCTCTGTTTATTGCCATACGCAAAACAGAGACGTCTAGGCTCTGCCCCCTTCTGGAGTTGGGCGGGAAGTTGCAGCTCATTTTCATGTAAGGGAACACACCCCTGAAACAGCACTTTTTAGACCTGCCCTAAAAATGACACTTTTCAACACGTTATAATAAACAATCTGTATTGTATTTGGATCTGAAACTTCACAGGCACATTCAAGAGAGCCATAAGATTAATATTACATCTTGTAAAAAGGGCCCTTTGCTTTGATGAAGCAAGGAGTTAAGAAAATGAAGTTTGAAAGTGGAGTATCACAGTCATAGCATACATGCATCGACAGTGTCTGGTCAATAAAGAGTCCTAAGAGATACACGAGATTTAACAACAGGCTGAAAACAAAGCTTACAGTAACTCTAGCATAATTACTCAAATTCTGGACTCCAAATGGTGGTGTGGAGGCTGAACATCTCCTTGAGAATAAAAGACCTCTCTCTCTGCATCTGGTGATGAGTTCTCTTGTGTAGATCCACAGGCATTGATAGCTATGCTTCAATGAACAATAAAGAGAGGAGTTGGGATACAATTTAGAATAGACAGCACAAAGAAACCGCGTGGGTGATGCTAGCATCTTTTTCAGCATGGCTATAAGCACTAGACCTTTATATAGTCATAGAAACTTCAAGTCTGCGAGGGTATTATCCATCTAGACAGATCATAAGCATACTTCTGAAAGACGGCTGTAAATTAACACTCATTTACAAATGCATGCAAATGTATGCAGATTTTCCACCACCTCACTCCTTTTGTTTTTAAACCTTTGGTCTTCTAATACTGCAGGCAGACAACGGCACGCAGCTTAAAATTCACAAAATGCTTCAGTACTGGCCTTTCCAGAAAACCCTTCACTTTCGCTTCATGGTTGCAGCTAGGATGGCTTGACATTTGTCACCCAGGTGTGGATTTTACACTCTTTCAAAGGAGATTATTCCTCTGTCACTCACAGTGGCATTCTGCCATAATCCGATGCCGCGAGTTGAGTGACATCAACATTCTTCAACTGTTATTTGGTTGCATGATTGCACGCAATTAATGCATGACGGATCGTGTAAGAAGAGGGATTTTGGAGGCTCTGATGTCTCCTCAACAAAAGATGAAAGGCTTCTTGTCCTGTGATCCCTCAGGGATGGTCTGAAAGGTCAGATCCTCATTGACCTTTGGACTAAGGGGTCAAAAAAGTAATCATGATTATGGATGACAAATTACTAGTTTCGTTAAAGCCGATGCCTCCAAGCTCATCTCCTAATGTCCATCAATGCCAGCTCCAATCGCTCCAACGGTTTCTCTTCTGCTCCCACCACCAGACTTGCAGCTGTTCTACCCCGTGATTGACAAGTGGCTACAGAGAGAGAGGGAGTGACTGATAGAAGAAAAGAAATGTGTGAGCACTAGCCCGTGCATATGAAACCCACTCGCAAGCCCCTGGGTTTTTCATCGAGTGCAGGCGGCATGAAAGCTCATCCACGCCTACGGTCCAAACCAGCAGCTAATAAGAAGCCCTACTGAGGACGGCTTGGCTCGCACAGTCCCCGCTGAGGTAATCGATCAGTACATGGCCCTTCTCCTACCAGTGAAGGCCTGGTATTTACATAGAGAGAAGTAGCCCTCTTCTTCATCTTTTGTCCTGCACTTAAAAAGAAAGACTCGCTCTCAAACATATGGCCCAAACCCCAAGAGTTGAGCCAAACTAAGTCAGGACAAAAAGCTGGGACACTCCTTCACAGGCCGCTCTGAGCGTTCACAAAAGAGGGCAAGGAAAACAAAGGATATACCTGTGAAAGCAAATAAGAAACTTAAATCCTGAAGCTAAACAGAAGATTTGTACCATCTGCAGCACACATGCTTCCAAGGCCTGCAACAAAGGGCAATTTGTGTAGGAGAGGATTCAGTCCAGGGATCAAGATAACCAGGCTAAACCACTAGCGTTGAGAAGGTGAAACAAAAGAGTGGATGAGATAAGAGACCAGAGTTCTTCAATTTAGTCTAGAGTCTGTAGAAGGCAACTGGACTCTATATTGAAGCACTGGCCAAGAAAAGAAACTACCATTTGCCAATACACATGTTGGGTACCCAAGTGCATACAAACGTTTTTAATAAGTGCATTTACTTTAAAAGTTTGATTTCAGCCGGACTAAAGGAATAAAGCATGCCACATAAAAGCTTTAGTCCATTTTTCTAGCAAACTTAAGATAATGCAATCATAACTCAATTGGACAATTGGACTCGGCACTGTGTGCTTGCCAGAAAAGACAAAAGGTGATATATATGTAATCTTTCAAATATTCAATTACAAATTGTGTCTTGTATATTTCGAAAGGTTTTAGCCCAACTATGAGAAGCCTGATGTAACTGCACATGTAAATGTACTTCTTGAGCAATCAACAAACTTGAACAAGTTTAAAATAACTCCATCCTTCTCAGTGTAGCTGGTTTATTTCAGTTCTCCCCAGTCCTGGTACATAATTTTCTTGATATTTTCTTGACTTGACATTTTCTTGTTTTTTTTTTTCTATTTGCTACTTCTTAATGAGGTCAATCAATCAAATTGAGGTTGATGTATGGTATTGCAATATAAATTCTATTACTACAAAACAAGTTCAGTCCCTTCAATAAATGCAATCTCACACTTAATACACTTGTGCCATTTAAATCAAGCTACAGAGGGTTTTTTGAGTAGCTAAGCTACAATCTTTTCTAGTATACATGACAAAGTATAATCAAATATTTGAAGGATTAAATACATGCCGCATCTCACCTTGTCTTTCAGAGTAAATGCACAATGCAGAGGCCAATTTTAAACAAATTAATGTGTACACATGCTGTGTGAAATGTGGACAAACCGAGCAACTGGGTTGTTTTGACCCAGCAGTTGGGTTAAATGTTTAACCCAACCTTCTGGGTAATTTTATTTAAAGGGTTAGTTCACCCAAAAATGAAAATGAGCCCATTATTTACTCACCCTCCAGGCATCCTAGGTGTATATGATATCCTTCTTTCAGACAAATTCAATCTGATATTAAAAATTATCCTTGCACCTCCAAGCTTTAGAATGGCATGGGCTATAAAACAAATCCAATAAAGTGCATCAATCCATAATAAAAAGTGCCTCACACGGCTCTGGGGGGTGACTAAAGGCCTCCTTTAGCAAATCGATGCATTTTTGTAAGAAAAATATCCATATTTAAAACGTAATAATCACTTTAATCTAGCTTAAGCCAACTGGTCGTACACAGAAGCCCTTCCAGGTGGATAACTTATGACTACGCATTGTGCCACTCAGAAGTGATGAATGCGACTGTGCCGTGGAGAGAGGTAAACACAGCACCAGTCATAAATTAGAAGTACAAAACAAGGATTTGTAAAGAAAAATGTCGGAGGATTTCAATATAAACCAGTGATTATTATGTTTTAAATACGGATATTTTTCTTACAAACATGCATTGATTCACTAAAAAAGGCCTTTATTCAGCCCTGGAGCCATGTGAGGCACTTCTTATTATGGATGGATGCACTTTATTAGACTTGTTTTGGACTGTTGAAGAGAAACACCCACCCAAGCCATGCCTAGAGTAAATAATAGGCTAATTTTCATTTTTTGGTGAGCTATAACTTTAACTCAACTACTGTTTAAAAATGACTATATGGCTGGCTTAAAATTAATCAGAAACATAATTACTAGAGGGATCAATAATAAAAAGGTGAACATTTATTAATAAGCAATTTAAATGTACTAAATTATTATTTATTCAACTTATTAAATGTTAATTTATTAAACATATTTATAAAATGTTAATTTCCAACCTATTTTGGGTTCAATTTAAGTAAGAAATATAGTCATTTTTAAGCACTAGTTGAAGTAAATAAAACTACTCAGAAGGTTGGTTTAACATTTAACCCAACCGCTGGGTCAAAACAATCCAGTCGTTGGGTTTGTCCATACTTCACCCAGTGCTGGGTTGTTTTCAACCCAGCATTTTTAGAGTGTACATCTCATTATCTACTACAATTTCAAAGACTATAAGAGTTTAAACTGCATTGAAATGCCCTACAAGAATCTGAAATAGAATTTGAATTGGAATTTGAAAAGTGGAATTTGTGGAAATGATTTCACCATATAATTCAACCATGTACCATATAAGAAGGTATAAATATTACATTTCCAATAAACCTGGAAGTCTGGAAGCTCTATACAACTTTTAGACTTCTTTAAACTTTTTAAACATTTTTAGAAAAGACTTGGTAAAGCCATTATTCAAAGTTTGTCTTGAATAGGAATATATAGAGGAATTATAATTTATTTTACCTCAACTTCCTTAAAGTCAAATTCAAAGTGCAATTCTGCATATTGTTTGCCTTCTAAATTCAAATTTAGAAATTGAATTGGAATTTACAGAATGTTTTAAATAATGAAATTCTGAACTGTGCACAACCATCATTTAAAAAACATTTTCTAGTCCTGAAAATCACTTTTAAAGATAAGACACCAAAAGATAAGACCACCACTGGACATGCCATTCTAAACCATCTACCAGACTGGAACTTAACCGTTCTCATTTGTGACGACTGGGCGGTTGACAGGTTTCATGCAGATCACATATAAGCAGAACAGACTGTGTGGCGACGGAAGGGATTACATCACGTTACGTCCTAAATGACTTCAAGAAGGCGGACAGTGTCCAGGGGAGGTAGATGAGACCTGAAGAGGAGGAGGAGGAAGGAGGATATAGTTCAGGGAGGGGGGGGGGGTGGGGTTTAAGGGTGTAATCAGCGGCTCCCAGACCCCATCTGGACGCACTGCAGCTTTAGTTCCGCGAACTTCAGTCCGCGTCTGTCAAAAAACGAGGAAAAAGTTAGCCCTCCATGTCACGCTTGATCAGAGCCCTGAAATTTGCCCATTCTCCTCGGCTAATGAAACCAGCTCTCGTCCACACCCCTCCCCGCATCCGAGCCTCTCAGACTGAGTGGAGCAGGCATGCGGGCTGCCGTGTTCATTACCAGAACACAGGAGTCGCCACAAAGACCGCCATGCTGAGGACACAATGGGATGGGGAGGAAGCCAGGCTTGCCCAGAGTCAGGGCTGTGTGCAATTTTACTCTATTATCCCTGCGCCCGTAGCCATAGGGGCGATGCAGTCCTCCCTTTGATTCCTTTCCCTCCCCCTCCACCTTTCCATCTCCTTCATTCCGCAAGAAAGACACAGCTGTCCCTTCTTTCTCGACTCTCAGATGTATTAACACCTACAGAGATAAGGCGGATGAGGGACAGGGGGTGACAGCTCGGTGATGATCCAGGCATGCAGTGCGCTGCACGTGAACAACAAGCAGTTACCATGGTGAAATTTCAGACTGACGCTGGCTGTGCGAAAAGCGAATTAACTTGACCGTCCGGCGTGGAGGGCTTGATCTGAAGTGCGCTAAGCAGTTGGACAGAGATTGGCTTAATTGATGGGATGGTCTTGAGACAATGGCCTGCACTGATCATTTATTGCAGAGGAGTCTTATTCTAAGCACTTTTGATAGATCTGGCATTGATTTGATTGATTAGAAATGACAAGGGAGAGGGGTCAATTGAGTGTTCAATGAATATTTAATCATGCTCCTATAGTGTTTTGGCCAAAAGAACAGAATTGCAGTTAAGAAAAGATCGATGTTCCTTTAAAAGATAGCTGAGGGCTAGAACAAGAAGCTGTTGTCCTACAAATTTATATGACCTTCAATATTTTTCAAAGTCCTCTCATAATCCCTTCATTTAATTCTGTCAGGGGCTTCTCTGACCTGCATCTTAACATCTTCATCCACACCCAGCAACATCTCAGAACCACCACCGCTTCTGCCAATAGACCTCAAATAAAATTATTCCCTTTGGCCTCCTGAGCGCAAAAGAAAAGATTTGCTCTGTCATTATAAAGGGGAAATAAGCCCAGCAGCTCCCCTGCCTTGAGCTGTGGTTTAACCCGAGGCCTAACAATAGACTTTGGAGAAAGCAGGGACTTAAGTCACTAAAAGGGAGATGACGAGGACAACAGGAACCCTTTAAGTCCATCTGCAGCACAACACCGGTAAGCGATAAGAGTGTTTGTCCACTAAATAAATTGATATTTTCCCAGGACTGGGGGTGGCGCTAACAATTTACAAAAAAAAAAACATTTTTGAAAAGTAGATTCTAAAAATACTTTTAATAAATATAATAAAATAAACGTATATGAATTGAATATATAAAATAAAATGTTTTTAAAAAAAAAAATGTGTACAGTTATGCTGCAACAAGTGTCTAGAGAGAAATTAATTTATTTTATTTTACTTTAAATTGAATTGATTTGAATGTAATTCAATTTCATGTAATGTAATTTAATTAAATTTAATTTAATAAGATTTAAAATAGCCTTTTGAATTCATCTTCAGTACAACACTGTTAAGCATTAACAAAACAAAACAAAATAAAATAAAATAAAATAAAAAGTACTATACAGTTGTGGTGCAACAAGTGTCCATAAAGAAATAATTTCTTATTTTACTATAAAAGATTTTAAATTCTCCTTTACCCATCTACAGCACAACACAGGTAAGCATATAAAAATGTAAGTAATTAAAATAAAATAAAATAAAATGGTTATTATTATTATTATTATTATTATTTATTATTATAGTAATTATTTCTATTACTTTATTATTATTATTAGCAAAAACTGATTTACTGCTCTTACTGAGTTCCCTGATACATAGCTATGATTAAAAAAATATTTGTGACTTTTTATCTCACAATTCTGACTTTTTTCTCCGAATTGTGAGATATAAACTTGCAATTTTGAAAAATGAAGTCAGTATTGTGAGATATAAACTTGCAACTACAAGTTAAAAAGTCATAATTGCAAGATTTTGTTTTGTCAGAATTGTGTGGTATAAACTCCCAAATGTGAGAAATATTCAGAATTCGGACTTTTCTCGCAATTGCTAGTTTATATCTCACAATTCTAACTATAACTCACAATTGTGAGTTTATATCATGCAATTCTGGCTTCATATCTCGGAATTGCACGTTCATATCTCACAATACTGAGAAAAAAGTAAAACTTATGAGATAAAAGGTCACAATTACCTTTTAAAAAAAAATTTATTCAGTGGCGGAAACGGGCTTCCATAGTAATACTTATCATATCCACTAATGATAACATTCTTTACCTAAATTCGTCACCTCTAAACATGAGATAATTCTTAAACTAGACCTCACATCACCTCAAGTGTCACCTCAAACTAAAAGCCCAAAGGTTGAATGCCTGAGCAGGAATCTTGTTGCCAGAGCCAGTCCACTCAAACACTGTTTGAAGCATCACCTAGATTATATCACTGATATCCATTTTCAGAGGGGGCCATCGCTCAGTCTACAGGGACAGTGAGACGGCAGTGAGTGGGGCAGGACTGCAGAGATAAGAATCGTTTTTGTCTCGCAGTGATGACCTTAGTCTGTGGGTCAGCGTGGAGAGGAAAGACTAGTGTGAGAGATTTTTTCAAGTGAGGAACGTGTTGTGAAGAGAGCTGTGGTGTTCTGGGAGGAGTTTCAGGTTACCACCAGGGGTAGAAGGAGCTGGTGTTAATTGGAAACTTGAAGGTCCTTTGTAAAGAATTTCTTCAGGCTACGCCTCTTCCCCAGGTTCATCCAGCCTTAGCAACAGGAGGGCAACACCTGCCCCCTATAACAGCTGCCTGAGAGACTAATCGAGACTTGAGCGCTCAGCAGACAATCTGTAGGGTCTCTGACCTGAGTATTGTGTCGCATAGAGGCTTCATACTAAAGACTAGGAAGTGGCTCTCCAGGACCTAAGAGGGATACTGAGAAAAATAAAGACAGGTAGAGTCGACTTGAGAAACTAAGAAACTTTCTAGAGATACCTTTTAGTAAAGATGCATAAAGTCCAAGACAAATGGGGCAATAAAATAAAATAAAATGAAAAACATGAAGTAGAATATAGTGAAAAACAAAAACTGAAGAGTCTAGACAATAGTGTAATAAGACTATATTATAGACTGTAGCGTAATTAAATTAAAATTAAAATTAAATTAAAAATAAAATGCAATACAATAATACATAAAATAAAATAAAATAAAATTAAATTATAGTAAGGACACTAATATTTAACATCCACAATGATACTGAAATTAGACACAAATAGAAACTATAGACTATTGTGTAACAGACTACATTATAGACTATATAGTGTAATTTAAATAAATAACATTAAAATTAAATATTTCAAATAAAATAAAATACAATAAAATAACAATATATAAAATAAAACAACCTATAAAATCAAATTAAATTAAATACAATTAAAAATACAATACATTTAAATGAAATGAAATGAAATGAAATGAAATGAATTGAAATTAAACTAAATTAGTAAGGATTATAGTGTAAATAAATTAAATTAAATTAAAAATATAAAATTTAAAATTAAATAAAATACAATAAAATAAAACTAAATATAAAATAATAAAATGAAATTAATTACAATTAAAAATGCAATTAAATTAAATTAAATTAATAAAATTAAACTAAATTAGAGTATAGTGTAAAAGACAAATAAATTATTAAATTAATTAAATTAATTAAATTACAATTAAAAATGAAATAAAATAAAATAAAATAAAATAGAAATAAAAATACAATTAAATACAATTCAATTAAAAATAAAATTAAAAAATAATAAAATAAAATATAAAATAAAATTAATTAAATACAATTAAAATAAAATAGTAATGACAATGTGTAATATTTATCACATTCACAATAATGACACTGAAATTAGAAAAACAAATTACTGACATTACTGAATTAGACTATAGTGTAAAAGATAAAATTAAAAATTAAATTAAAAATTAAAATAAAATAAAATAAAATAAAATAAAACAAGGACACTGTGTAATATTTACCACATCAACAATAACTGACACTGAAATTACAAAAAAAAAAAAAGAAAATATAAATACTTTATAGTGTAAAGATAGCGTATGTAGACTAATAAACACACACACACACACACACACACACACACACAGCCCATATGCGTGCCTCCACACCAGGGCTCATACAGAGCCATAATTGAGGTTGGAGTGAAAGTGAAGGTCACGAAAGCAGCGCTGGCACAGAAATAGTTATTACTGCTTGGCAATCTCCTTTTCTTCTGCCACTTATAAGTGCAGGAGCGAAGGAAACGCTCATTTTTACTCTCCACCTCTGCAAAAGAACCACACAGGTGGCCTGTGAAATAAAAGTCATGACATTTAATCACATGTTGCTGTGTTTAAGACTTCATTTAAGCTCTTCCGCCCTCCGTAATGGACGTTTCTGAAGAAACACAAGCAAATGTGAAGAAAAAAAGCGAGTAATAAGAGCCCATAAGTGGCTGTTAAAATCAAATAGGCAGGACGGCGCTCCATTTTGAGCGAGAGGGGATATTCCTCTGCGCCTAGGACTGCTCATTTATAAAATATGCAGGCTTGGCCGTGGCAACGCTGTAAACTGCCCGTTTGCTCGTTTAACAACGTCTGGGGAGAGAAGCTATCAGGTATTCATCTTCCGCCTCGCGCTCTTTTTCGCACCGCCCGGGCTCCAAAGACAAGCCTAGCAGTCATAAATGCATATATGAATGAATAAACTCTCCAGTCAGTCAACACCTCTTCCTGCAAATGGCAATTTATCCCTGAGAAATGTCTTTTGAAGTCAGGCCTAACTCTGTGGCAGCGAGCGCTGGTATAAATCAGCTCAACTTCAGCCACAGTGGAACGTCTGTCATTCGGCTTCAGAAATGAAAACTTTTTTCGACTTTGGTGGATGGCCAAATGTTATTTTGTTTGTCTACAGGGTAATAAAATGCAGAAAAAGGTCAAACTCAAGAATAGTCTCACTATTTGCCATTTGTGCCTATTTTTTGAATGTGAATAACAATCTTGAGCTTGTCGGCGCCGACAGCCTTGTGGGCAGTGCGCCGACATACAGCGCCATTGCGCTGCGGGCATCCCAAGTTCGAATCCCGATCCCGTCCCCTTCTCTCTCTCCCCCACTTCGCTTCTTGTCAGCTATGATCTTTCCTATCATAATAAAGACAAAAAAAAAAAAAATATTAAACTTTAACATACAACCAAAGTAGTACACCACTGTTAGCTAGTTTGAAAAAATCCTTGGAACCAAAAAAGCATTTGATTACAATCAAGAGAGTTCAATTAATTCCACAACATTCTCCTTGACACTTCACTATATTACAGACTATAGTGTAATTAAATTAAATTTACATTTTATTAAAAATTTTAAATGAAATAAAATACAATAAAATAATATATAAAATAAAATGTAAAATAATAAAATAAAATTAAATTAAAAATACAATACAATTAAATTAAATTAAACTAAATTAAACTAAACTGTAAATTAAAATGCAATAAAATCTATGAAATAAAACAAAATATAAAATAATACAATTAAATTAACTCCAATCAAAAATACAATTAAATACAAATAAAAACAATTAAATTAAATTAAATTGTTCAAAAATGTAAATTTTTCTTTGACAGGACAGTGGAGATGAGACAGGAAGTGAGTGGGAGAGAGAGAGGGGGGTGGGATTGGGAAAGGTCCACGAGGCGGGATTCGAACTCGGGACACCCGAGGCGCAGCTGCACCATATGTCGGCGCACTGCCCACAAGGCTATTGGCCGACAAAAAAAAATTTAAATTAAATCACATCCACATTAATGATACTGAAATTAGAAAGAAAAAAAAAAAAACTACAGACTATAGTATAATAGACCACATTATAGACAATAGTGCATTTAAATTAAATTCAATTAAATTACAATTTTCAAATAAAATAAAATAATATATAAAATAAAACAAAATCTAAAATATTTTGAAAATTGTAAATAAGAAAATTGTGTAATATTAATCGCATCCACAATAATGACGCTGAAATTAGAAAAAAAAGAAAATTACTGATACACATGTAGTAGACTATAGCGTAAAAGATAAAATTTAAATTAAATTAGATTAAATTAAATTAAAAATAAAATACAATACAATAAAATAATATAGAAAATAAAACAATTTAAAATATAGATATAAAAATACAATTAAATAAAAATAAAATAAAAATAAAACAATAAAACAATAAAATAAAATATAAAATAAAAATACAATTAAATTAAAAAATAAAATAAAAAAATAATGGCAATGTGTAATATTTATCACATTCACAATAATGACACTGAAATTAACACTGAAACTTTCTCTGACTTTGGTGGACAGCCAATTGTTATTTTGTTTGTCTACAGGGTAATAAACTGCAGAAAAAGGTCAAACTCAAAAACAGCCTCACTATTCGTCATTTGTGCCTATTATTTAAATGTGAATAACAATTTTGAACTTTAACATACGACCAAGGTCTTTGAAGTACACCACTGTTAGCTAGTTAGAAAAGATCCTTGGAAACAAAAAAAAAAAAACACTTGATTACAATCAAGAGCTGAATTAATTCCACAACATTCTCCTTGACACTTCATTTGCATGATTTTTTTTGATATGCTCAGTCACACAGCAAAATCCCTCAACTGCAGTATTTTCAACAACATTTGCTCCCATAAACCCATGCTTTCAAGCCAAGCGGCCCAAATTGAAAATTAAAGAAAAACGGCAAGCACAAAATGAAACGCTTCCATCTTGCCTTTTTGAAAACAACGTAATCAGAGGGTAACATTCAGGGTAATCTGTTAACCGCTAATTATAATCAGAGCATTTCTATAATGAAAACCAGACCCAACCGCTAAAACGCGTGAAGCCTCCTGGAATCGTTCAAATGGTCCGTGAGGCACGATGTTTAGGGAAAGAGGTGAGGAATGAAAAACCGTAAAAGAAAATGACACTGATTGAATAGTCAAATTACTGCTTTCCTCGCCAATTCCCAGTCGGTAAAAGAACCACAACAATATCACCTTCAATCACCATCCATACATTGGTCAAGTGAGGGAGAGCGTTAGTGCCATTAAAGAAATAACCTTGCGGTTGTTTGGCAGCAAGTGGGCACTTGAAGGATGAGGATCAAATCTTGGACCACTCCATTAAACCTCAAAACATTTCATTAACAGCCACTCCAGCTCCTGCTCAGATTGTCACTGTGCACTTAGGCTCTCATCCCTAATCAAGGCCTCCAACTTCATTTTTCAATTTGATTCAGATAATATCAGACAGTCGGAAGGGTGCTTGAGCAATCGTTCTAGTTGAGGTTTTCGGTGGAGAAGATGCCATGTTGGTAAGGAGACTTGGAGGACACAACATATCTCAACTGTTTGATCATCTCATCCCGACGTGTTCTTTATCTCCCATTTTTAGATCTAGACGGGACACGCTGCTGTTGGCTTTTTATGATTAATACCCTCACATCTTTGCTTTCTGATTTTTTCTCTCTTTGAAAACCCATTAAGGAAGAGCACAGCTAAAGCGCATCCCTCACGCCCTACCAGCTCTCCACAAACAGAGTCATGCGACCAGACAGACAACATTCCTAAAAAAAAAAAAACAGACAGAGAGAGGCTGCATTTATTAAGGCCCGACAAGGAATACATGAATAGATAAGCGGAAATCGGGTCTTCATCTTTAGAAACGGGAGCTCAAAGGGGGGCATGTTGATTTTCCTGCATTACCTGTCTTGGCTGTCACAGGCTCTCGTGATGCTCTTGTGTGTGGAGAGAAGTAAAGGCTGTGTGATGAATCACTTGGCTGATGTTAATCGGAGTAAGCTGAATGCAAAAGCGTGCAGTGCTGTGACCTGGTGTGAGTCTGTGAATGGGGCTCTCAAGTCAGGGTTAGGGTTAGGCCATCTAGTACTAGATAAAAGTTACACAGCAAAAGGCCCAAACAGCCAAACTACACTGAAAACAAAGTGTGTTGGATTTACATGATTTAATCATGTACATAAGTCTCACATTAATCAATTAAGTTGAATTAACAAAATCTTATTACATAATTTCAATATCACCGAATGAAGTCATTTTTAAGTGACTCAAGTAACCTCAAAATGATTTTATCTGGTTCCTCAACAGCATTAATTTATTTTATTTCATGCATTTTCTGTCATATTAACTGAATTATAAGCTTGGACTAAGCAGCTAACAAGCTATTAGCTAGCAATAACATATATCATGCTAAATGCTAAGTTTGAATAAAGTAGTAATAACATGTGCTGTACCTGTCGACAGTGAAAGCAAATGCTCCACTCTTCTCCTCAATGGTAACTACCACTGCCCTCAACTAAAGATTTTTCTGGTCGACTAGTAGTCGTTCATTTTAAGTATTAGTCGACTAATCGCACGTTTATTAATAAACCATTTAAATCACAATACTAAGCCTTTTAGGGCTGTCAAAATGGCTTAAAAACTAAATTCAAATTTTGTACTTAAATATTACCAAAATTCAAATTATATTTGACTTTAAAAGTCATAATTTTAGTTTAGTTAGCTTCTCTCCTGAGGCCACAAGAGGGCGCATTATTACTAAAATATGCAAAATATTACTAATCCACGGTTCTTCAAATAATAAAATAACACGAATATGTTTGAAAAAAAGTGCATAACGTTTAAAATGTTTATAAACCATATATAATTAATTACGTTGCTTAAACAATTTGAAACAAAACAGCATTGTGTATACATAGTTTAATACAAAGCACGGAAAACCAATCGCAAAGAGTAACGTTAGTTTTTTCATTTAAAAACATGCGTTGCAGTGGAATGGGGAGAGACCCATCCCACCATAAAGTTTTGAGACATGTTTTTTCAAAGTTGAACTTACAATAATTTTAAATGGCTTTCTAAAAATCCGACTCTGCGAAAATCTGCGTTCTGTGTGAGCGGCTTGGTTTCAGTTTTGCCGTAAACAATCTCTGCATCTCACAAATCTCCGCATTTATGTTCTCTTTTTCCGCAGTATTTTGGTATTTTGAATGAACAACGTATCCAGTGGGTTTCACTAGATGACACATACCTACATCGTCATCGCATCTCGTGTGCTACTGATATGGCTGCCTGACGCACACCTAAAATTCGAATGTGGATTGTCATTTGAAATTCGACAAATATTCAAAATTCTAATCTTATTCTTGACAGCCCTAAAGCCTTTAACTGCCTACATAGGCTAATAAGCGCTCAATCGCACACATAAAACTTGCCAAAGCACACCGGCAGATATAATAAACATGAATGTGACAGGGAAAAACAGTAAGGAGGTTGCATTAACATTTCAATAATTTATTGATAACCAGTGCTTTCTTAGTTTTCGGCTTAAGAGATGAAGTCAACAACACTGATTCATCATCTACGCAGTAGTGGATGCGCCTGTATGCATGTCTTATACGGATTACATAATCTCAGAATATTTGTTTTCCATTTGGTTTATTTGAAAGTAGACATTTCACTCTACATAGATTATATTTATCTACATATATTTTTCATGTCTGTAAAGTAAGATTACTTTAAGAGTCGGGCTTGTAACCGAAAGGTTGCGGGTTCGAGTCCCAGGTCCGGCAGGGATTGAAGGTGGTGGGAGTGAATAACCAGCGCTCTCTCCACCTTCAATACCACGACTGAGGTGAGTCCCTTGAGCAAGGCACTGATCCCCCAACTGCTCCCCGGGCGCCACAGCGATAGCAATATGGCTGCCCACTGCTCCAGGTGTGTGTTCACGGTGTGTGTGTGTGTGTGTGTGTTTGATCACTTCTCACTACTGTGTGTGTGCACTTGGATGGGTTAAATGCAGAGCACAAATTTCGAGTATGGGTCACCATACTTGGCCACACGTCACGTCCTTTCCTTCCTTCCTTTCCTTATTTAACAAAAGCGCAATGTTTTGTTGTTATTGTGAGTGCACACAAACAAAAAGAGTCTTTACAGACTCAAAAGATGCATTACTCTTATGCGTATGACCAAAAATGAATGTATTTTAAGAGCAAGTGAACTAATGTTAAGCCTGTGTAATATAAAAGCAACTTAAATCCAACATAACTGAATATTATTAAACACTATCAAGTCTCCCGTTTTTCTCATCTTGCTCAAAAACACATAAAATAAGACTTATTTTCATGCTTTTTTTACTCTCCTCATTAAGTCCCGAGCAAAGCTTGCAGGTAACTACAGTTTTAGCATAATATTCAAATACTTCAAATACTTGATTGGTTCACAACAAAGAAATTAAGTTTAGAAGAGAAAGATCACAAATAATATGATTGGGTAGACTGGACAAAAATCAGATGCAACAATATTACAAAAGTAGTTAAATTTACCAATAAATGGCCAGTATGGAAAATTTACTGAATTTTATCTTTATTTATAAACACTATGTTATTTTAAATACTACATGTAAATTTAGACATTGGACAAAAAAAGTGCAGTTTGAAAAATATTTTTTTTTTTCACATGAAGATTAGCCAAACATCATACTTGAATGAAGTACAGTGTTAATAAAAAAATTTAAATAAATAAATTTAAAAAAAAGTCAATAATGACAAAAATAACAATACATTTGATAGAGACTAAAAACTTTCATGGTACCAATACAAAAAAAAAAAAAAAAATTACTTAGTCAGTCTAACTGCTTATTGTTTATGGTTGTTGTCTTGCCATCAATCAAAAGTCACTATGAACAAATGATTGACAGAGAATTCAAAACAGTTTTACTGGAAGTTAAGGCTAAAATATATTTTTATATTCTGGAATTGAATTTTTCGTTATTTTTTATTAAATATATTTTTGGTGTGTTGAATTATTCAGCTATTTTCCTCCATATTTGTGACAGAGAGTGTGACACAGTGTCGCTCATGGCATCATATACAAAATGAGACAGTCTCTGTCTCTCAGTGAAACTGCACCAGTCACAAAAACTCAACCTGATTTTGTTCCTCACATTTTTTGTTTTGTTGGCTTAATTAAAGGACAATTATGTATGTCACATAGGGTTGGAAAGAAAAAAGAAACAGGCATCCTAGATAAACTTATGATGATAAAATAAATTAAAATAAAATAAAATAAAATAAAATAAAATGTTTAATTAAGACTCAATATTTATTTATCTATTTATTTAAAGAACAAAAAAAAGTAGCGAGGGTCAGACAATAATTCTTATAATTTAATTTAAACCATGCATTACATTGTAGTTGATAATAAACTTATTAGCCAACTGGAGAGTATCTCTTGCCAAAGATCATTTTAACCATTTTGGACCCTGTGTGCAGTCTTACACATGCATTTTTGGCTATTCTATAAGAAAATTCAACACCCAGTCAGATTTAAGACTTGAAACTATCCGTTTCAAACATGGTAATCCTGCTTAACAAAATAACATAAGCTAGCTGTAAGAATAATAAAAGATTCTAATTCTCGTTTCAGTGTTAGCTAGAATTTTGCAATGCCAACTGCAGCCATCACAGAGTTTGGAAACCATGAGGGAAACAACAGCAAAGAGACTTGCTGAACTTAAAATGGAATTCACTTCCCACTGTATCCAAAATTCGCTTGGCAAACAGTAACAGCAGTCTGTTGATCCATGTTAAAACTGCACAGCAGAACACAGTAATTGAAATAGCAGCTGGTGTTTATGAGTTTGCGAGGTTTGACTCTCGTAACTGAAAGACTGATAGTCAATAGGGAGCAGTCCTGTCTGCTTCTGACCTACAGCCATCCTCCATTTTGTTTAGTTTGTGCTTTTTTTAACACCTCCGTAGGGCCAACCGCCGGCCTGGGCCAAGTGCTCGATTTACAGCAAATGACAGCTTCTATATCAGAGATGACAGGCAGGTCTGCTGCTGTGCCTGACATTGATGAGACTCTGGAGACAAGGCGGTGTGATGGTGTCAGTCAATTCCATTCAGAAATCCTCTCTGCAATGCACTCGGTATTACAAACCTTTGGAGATAGCTGACGCTTCTCTCTTCCAGAGCGATAGGACTGCTTCTCAAAGTCTGCTTTTGGCAAGTTTAGGAGAACATGTCATTTTTTCTGAAACTTTATACAAGGGTTTGGGTTTAAATGCGCGAAGGAGTTGTTTTGTTTTTTTAGGGCTTTTTTGCCTGCTTTGGAGCAGAGTAACTGTGCACGAAATGGGAAAAATAGTAGCCCATGTTGCAGAAGGTTAATATGTAGACAATGCGTCCACATAAAAAGTGAAGAAATGCACTGTAAAAAATATTGACCTGGCTTTAATTTAATTAGGATGTATCAGGATGCTCTTTGTGAATTGAAAAAAAAAACAAAAAAAAAACAGCATATAAAGCTTTCTTTGTCAACCCAAATGCATGATTACAGAGAATATCTGCAGTGCACTCATTCAGTGAGGTTTCCTGGGAAATGCCTGGGAAAAATATCTTGCTGACAGCTATTCAAATGTAGCCATATTTTCTATATCTGCTAGTTTTCCATATCAGCCTAGGTGATTGACTCAAAAATATGTTTCTACTGAATGGCCATGAAACAAAGATGCCAGCATCCAGATTGTGTGCCTGCGGTGCTGCCATTGAGACGAATGGGAATACCGGATAGTTTTATCCAGGTATTATAGAACTCCATGCCTGCACTGCCTCCGCTGAATCTGTAGTGCCACAGCAAAAAATAATAATAATAATAATAATAAATAATAATAAAATAAAATAGATAAACAAATAAAATTTCAAATGTGTAAGGTTAGTGAAACTAACTTAAGCGCTACCAAATGGAATTGCCAATGTTAATGTGGTGGGCTTGTTGAGATGCTCAAACAGCATAATTTTTTATAGCGTATACACTTCTCAGAGAGAGAGAGCAATAACAACAACAGTAATGATAATAATAATAATAATAATAATAATGAAATATTTAATAAGCATCTCTGTTATTACTACTGCTACTACTATTGTTGTTGTAACAACATTATTATTGTTGTTAACAACAACAACAACAACATTATTGTTATTGTTGTTGTTAACAACAACAACGACAACGACATTATTATTGTTATTGTTGTTGTTGTTGTTAACAATAATGACATTGTTGTTATTGTTATTGTTGTGAATTATTATTATTATTATTATTATTATTATTATTATAAAAGTATATTAATTGTATAGGTTTCTTTTTCATTTTAATGCATTTATTATTATTATTATTATTATTATTATTATTATTAACTACTACTACTATTATTTTTATTATATTATTAGAAAATTGCAGTAACAACAACTATAATAATAATAATAATAATAATAACAATAATAATAATTAATTATTTAATAATTATTGTTTATTATTATTATTATTATTATTATTATTATTATTATTATTCATCACAACAACAACAGCAATTAAATACATTATTATTGTCATTATCATCATCATCATCATCATCATCATCATCATATCAACAACTTTTGAAGAAAAAAGAATTAATTCTCTAATTGTTGTCCAATTTCAAATATCCTCCATATCATCATCATCATCATCATCATTATTATTATTATTATTATAAGAAAAGTATTTTAATTGTAAAGGTTTTTATTTTTTACTACATTATTTATTAGATATTATTATTATTATTATTATTATTATTATTATTATTATTATTATTATTATTAAATTGCAATAACTACAAAAACTATATTATGAGTAGCATTACTACTACTACTACTACTACTGTTTATTATTATTATTATTATTATTACTATTAATTATTTAATAATGATTATCTTGCTTATTACTACCACTACTACTACTGCTACTAGTAATCTAGTAACAAAGATAATCTTTATTAAGTAATTATTAATAATAATAAACTATTATTATTATTATTATTATTATTATTATTATTATTATTATTATTAATTATTAAGATTATCTTGGTTACTACTACTGCTACTGCTACTAGTAATCTAGTAACCAAGATAATCTTTATTAAGTAATTATTAATAATAATAACAATTATTATTATTATTATTAATTATTTAATAAGGATTATCTTGGTTACTACTACTACTACTACTACTAATAATAATAATAATAATAATAATAATGTTTATTATTATTAATAATTACTTAATAAAGAATATCTAACTATTAAAAAAATTATTGTTGCTTTTGTTGTTGTAACAATATAATAATAACAACTTTTGAAAAAGTAGGATTGTTATTGCTTATCAAATTATTGGGTCCAGTTTCAGATTTCCTCCATATATCCACCTTGGCAAAGGGAATTAAAAAAAATTATAAAGGGATGCAACGGCCACCTTACTCCTCTCAAAAATCCCATTGTACTGTGCCACACATTTCAGTGTGCCCACACTGTACTCAGAGCCCTGCATTCATGTTAGGTAAAGGCATATTGTGGCCTTTAAAAGCAAAAGTGACCTCGAGCAATTATTTGATGTTTACCACTTGCTGCTAACTGATGCTGCAAAAAAGCAGACGTGACATTGGCTTTCTACAATAGGTCCTGCTCTTAGCCGGTGTAAATTACTCAGAGGATTTTTTTGTCCCCCGCTTCTTGATCTCACGTTGCTGTCTATTCACTACCAATGCATCACGGCTTCGCTTTCAATTAAACCGTCCACTCTGCAGCCCTTCGGCCACTGTCATCACTCAGACGCTCACATTCAGGGCTTGTTCTGCCGGAGTTGTTGCCGTACAGATGTGAGCAGTGAGAGTGCTCTGAGCAAGGTTCCTTGTAAAGAGCAATGCGGAGGCGTAGGCAGAAAAGGGGTGAGAGTGGAGAACAGAAATAAGACGAGACAAGTAATGCTTCATACATGTGTCAAGATGACAGGGCAGCAGTTAGTAGCCTTGTCACTTCATGTTAAACCATCCACCTGTGTATACTTAATGCTACGTTAATTAATCATTAAAGCAAACCACTTCAGTCGTCACACGCAACGGTTAAAGAGCGGTTTACGAGTGATATTAGACTGTGAGTGGACTAAACAAACATGCAATTAAGTTCTCCTGACTGGAAACAATGTCTCCTTTTGCTGTTTTGCTTCTGCTATTTGCTGTGACTGCTATTGCAGTTCTGAGAACAGCACTATAAATACATTTTCCCTACGAGGCAAAGACACCTTGTCTTCCTGTTTGTCAGAGTAACAGAATCCATGATGAAGACAAAAAAAAGAAAACACCAAACAGCAAAAATGCCTCAGACATTTATTCAGTCTCTTTCTTTCTTCCCTCTTTTCGCTCTCACATTAAAATGGCAAATGACATTCTTTCAAATCAATCAACACCTGCTTGCCGGAAGGATTGTTGAGAAAGCTAGAGAGACAGAGAACACGAGTGTGAGAGAGAGACAGAGAAAGAGAGTCAGAGAGAGAGAGAGAGAGCGTGTGCGTTAAAGAATGTGCAAGTCTACTTGCTGTTTCATTAAAGTTGAGACATTTGAGAGTATCTGTTGGGCTGTTAAGAATGAAGTCTCTGATGTTTCATGGCATGTTTAACTCAGGAGATGACTGGAGATAATTAACGCTTTGACATTCAGTCTTAGCCATGGAGATAAAAGGCTTGGAGCTAAACAATTGCAAAAAGTTGGAATCAGCAAGAGTGATATAAATTGGTCATTGTGTAATCAGGGACGCTGGTTTTCCAATTGACTGTTAAGTTATTCGACACAAACATTTCTAACTCAATACACATCATGGTTCTGATCAACTTAGAGTTTATTCTGTAATATAATGGCCCAACTGTTAACATTTGCTATGTTTAAACTAAAAGCAGCAGTGAAGCAGCATCTGAAGCGGCATATATGGCACAAAAAGTTGTATTTACCAGGTTTAATTTAGCTTAGAAGCGGCATTAATTCATTTATTTAGAAATTACTTTTCTGATCATGTTAAGACAGTGATAAATATGAAATGATGAAAAAATATGAAATTGTAAATTATTTTTCAGTGTATGACATCAAATATTAGGAACCTATAAAATCTGTTTTCTTTTTTTCAAATCCGTAAATTTTTCTGGATTCCGTTTTTTTTCCGTTTAAATTTTTCTAGACTGCTATAATGGTTTAAATTAAATGTTATTAATTAATGTATGTCTAATTAATTGAAATCTTGAAACTTTATTATTAAAGTTTTAGAATTTTTTATCGAAAGTTTAACAACAAAAAATATATTTTTAAGGCCCTATGAAACACTTTATCCTTACCAAATTCTGTGTTTTCCATTAATTTTCTGTATTCCATTTTAATGGTTTCATTAAATTTTAATAAAATCAAACGCATCTCTAAATAATACATTTTTTATTAAAAAAAACTTTTTTCCCTATTTTAAGAAATATTGTTTTGTATTTTATTTTTCTAGTAAATACATTCTGGTAAATACTTTTTTCGGGTTAATATTCCTTAAACAAATAATGTTTTAATAATAGCTTTAATATTAGTAGTATCATTTCATTAAGCAACATTTTGTCACCATTTCTTCAAGTTAAACCAAACTTTTATTTTGACAGATTGCTCCTCTAACCTTGAACCTCTAAGTTTCTGTTTGTATATGATATGACAAGGGTTGCCAGGTTTTCACAACAAAACCCACCTAACTACTACTCTCTGTTGGGTAAAATACACATTTTTGGTGGGGTTCCACTAGTAAAATTTGCATTCCAGAGGTTAAATATCACGTTACTGGAGTCACTTCAACCCACGGACATGAAAAACAACGCACAGCTACAGTGTTAAAGTAGCCACAGATTTGGCAACACTGGATTTGACAAAAGTATAGGTTTTTCTCACAATAAACAGTAAAATGCACATGAAGTGACTCTCAGAGCAGTTCTAGAGATTATATTTATATGTTTATGTACTCAAATTGCGCCATTCATTCACACAGAACATGCACCTGCGCCTGCGCCATTCATTCACACAGAACATTTAGGATTCATATTTAAATAGTATTTTGTGGCTTAATATTCACAGACATTAGTACATACCGCATTTTGATTTACCTGTACTGACCTACTTTTGATTTACTCATCCCAAATTCCGTGACAGCTTGCTATTTACTATATTATCTTACTATTACCGTGACATTTACTATACAGTAAATTCCATTTTTTACTGAATTCCATGATTCAGTTCGTGTTTTCCACGTCGCAGAAATTCATAATAAACAGGCCTTTTCCACAGAATATTTTCATAAACCTTCACAAAAGTTCACAAAAATCACAAGAGCTTTAAGAAAGAGATCTTTAAACAGCAACTTATATCTTCAGCAGAGTTTGTAAGTTTGATTCATGTTCAAGAATCAGTTCAAACAGTCCATTTAAATAAATCGACTGAAAGATTCATTTTTAACAAAACGTTCAGACACCCCCGATTTAAAAAAAAAACACACCACACACTAATTCACCATATTGCCCCCTTTATTTCAATCCATTTTTCAGGATAATCTTCATCTGCTCTGATTACAAGTTCTTTCCCTCTCTGTCAAACTAATTGTCTGCCCTGCTGCCAGACATTTTCTCAAAACAAACAGGGCTATTAGTTTTGGCTACTGCTTACAATGAGCTGACAGGAAACAAGGCAGCATGTGATGATTTTGCATCTTTACACAGAATTTGCATATTTATTTGCATTTATCTCGAATAATTATCCAACGTGTAGTATTAATCCTTCATGTCAGTGCTTCCCGCCCTTTTTGGTCATGCATACCCCTGTAGCCCCATCATCGACGTAATAGCTGAAACTGTGATTTTATAACCTGATGCTATTGTTGATCTGAAAATGCTGCATTAAAGCCAACGTACAAAAAAAAAAAAAAAACAGCCGTTTGATCTGCAGTAGTCTTGTCAGGTTTATAGTTCAGATCTCTCCTGGTTTAAAAAAAGAAGGAAAATAAAAGAAACATCCAACAGCAAATCACTAGAAAGCTGCCGCAAGACAGTTTCACGTTTCTTTGTGTCTCACAGCACGTCAAAACATGTGAGCGTTGGGCAATTTTTTTATAATTCTGCGATACTTAAAAGACTTGTTCATGTCACAACGGCAGTCTTAATCTGACGGGTGGGCTTGCCAACCATGCCATCAAAGGGCAACAAAACAGCATGCCGACAAGCTTTGCCGCTTATGAGGCCAAGCTTAAGTCACTTATTTGGCCATTTCATCACGGTAATGGCAGCAGCCATCATCCCATTATGTGCCGAAAAGCCCGAGGAGGTTAAACAAATGCAGTTTGTGTAAGGTCACAACTTCGGAATTGTGCTTCTGACAAACTCATGCAGGGAGTGCTGCAAATCAACAGCATTTCTTCATCTCCTCTACATGACCCTGTGTTCTACAAACTTTACGTATGTCTCTATCACCGTCTCTTGCTGCATGCATGGTTCACACAGTTCAGCCACCAGCTCCATCTTATTTAAAACAGGGCCACTTAATGGACATAATCAAAGCTGTTTACAAAGACCCTGGGATTAATATTCATTAAAAAAATATATATATACCTAATCAACCCAGGTGATAAAAATTAGACACTGAAACAATTTAAGGGAATTCAATTATTGGATCTTGTGCTTTGCGAAATCCCACAATTACCACTTGAAGAAGACATTAAGGCATGTGTTATCAGAGGGTTCAATGAAGGGCCAGTTGAGAAAACCAATAAACAGCAGAACAGTGTTTCCAGAACACAAAACATTGCCCATTGTATCCAAGGCAACCAATGCTTTCCTTTTAGCTCTCTGTGTCTTGTCTCTATCTCTCTTTGCTGCACAATAACAGTGTGTGTATGTAAATGTGTCAGAATGTCAGACAACATACATAAAAGTACTGCATTAAAGCCTGCAAACTGCATTAAAAATGGATGTTATTAATAGATTGTTTAGCATTTTTAACTGCTAAAAAAAAAAAAAAAAAAGTATGTATAGTAAAAGTCAAAAGTTTACATTCACCTTGCAGAATCTGCAAAATGTTAATTATTTTACCAAAATAAATAAGAGGGATTGTACAAAATGCATGTTATTTTTTATTTAGTACTGACTAATAAGATGTTTACATATAGTCCACAAGAGAAAACAACAGGTGAATTTATAAAAATGACCCTGTTCAAAAGTTTACATACCCTTGTTTCTTAATACTGAGTTGTTTCCTGAATGATCCACAGCTGTTTTTTTTTTTGTTTAGTGATAGTTGTTTATGAGCCCTGGTTTGTCCTGAACAGTTAAACTGCCTGCTGTTCTTCAGAAATATGCTTCAGGTCCCTCAAACGTTTTTTTCATCATTTTTGTGTATTTGAACCCTTTCCAACAATGACTGCATGATTTTAAGATCCATCTTTTCACACTGAGGACAAATGAGGGACTCATATTTAACTATTACAGAAGATTCAGACGCTCACTTCTGCTCCAGAAGGAAAAATGATGCATTAAGTGCCGGGGGTGTAAACTTTTGAACGGAATGAGGATGTGTCCTTTTATTTTTTTGGCCTAAATATCATATTTTTTTCATTTAGTGCCCTTCAGTAGCTACAGAAGAGAGTGAGTACAGAAGATGTTAAACTAGAGAGAGAGTACAGAAGATATTTTCTTGATATGACCTTGATATTTAAATTCAAAAAGTTTTCACCCCAGCTCTTAATGCATTATTTTTCTCCTTCTGGAGCATCAATGAGCGTTTGAACCTCAGTTGCCCTCAGTGTGAAAAGATGAATCTCAAAATCATACAGTCACTGTTAGAAAGGGTTCAGATATACAAAAATACTGAAAAACCAAAAAATTTGTGGGACCTGAAGGATTTTTCTGAAGAACACATATATAGACTTATGTTTATGTGATCCATGCAAGCAAAATGAGTCAGAACGCACACTGGGATTTTGGTCAAATTTGAGGTTTTCACAAAAATGAGTTCATTAAGCCTTTGTCGTGCAATCCCAATGCTCCAAATAGCAATTAAACATCTAAAATTCTTTTCATTCATTTTCATGTTTTCTGAGAGGTGTACATTCTCTGCTCGCTTCTTGATAACTGGTGCTCCTCTCTGCACAAGTTTGGTATAGTTGTAGCTTTGTGAATATTCATAGCTAATTCTTGATGGCATGAGTCTGAACCAGTGAAATGTGACGTTCAAACCCTGACACACTGGAAGATGCATCTCTCAAACAGTGTGTGATCCTGATATACACAGAAATACAGTATTTCAAAAACTGTCTTGGCGAGTATTCGCGCATCCATAATCTGCCATGTCTTAAGTGAACATTTGGTTAACTGTTTGGGAAAAAACATCTGATGTGTAACATTATATTAGATCCATGCATTACAGTAGGTCTTAATATACAGGCCATCTGTCTCATTAATGTTAATCTAGCAATGAAAGAAACGAGGGATTCAGTCGCTGATCTCTACTGAACTACTTTTGTAGTTTTAATAATTAGTTTATCTGTAATGAATACACTAATGCGATTTTTACATTTGACTAGCCCATTTGTTTTTCTTACTTAAATGCTTCTGTGTAGAAACACAAAGGAAAAAGTAATGCACTATTTAACTTGCTTCTTTATTATATTTGTTCCGTTTCTTTTCATCTTTGTTCTAAGATAAAACTAAAAAAAAATAGCTATATTGTGATTATTAAAAAAGTTATGGAAAAGATGCAATGTTGCAAGTTGAAATTTTCAGAAAACTTCTCAAAATTAACTTTGCTGACTCTCAGTTTGTTGGTCGATTCCAACAAAACACATATCATCATAAAAGTTTTTTATTAAAAACAAAGAAATAAAAAGAACTTGAGAAAATGTGCTCAATTTGTGACTCATTTTGCCAGCACAGGTCACATATTACTTTTGACGTCTTGAAAGATTGGAAAAAACAACTTCTGTTGTATGTGTGAAAACATTTATTCCAGAAAGAGGATCTGGTCATGGCCTTTACCAACTTTCTATTGTTGTAATGTGAAAGCAAAGGGAAAAAAAAAAAGAAAAAAAAATGGATCATTTCTGCATTACAATTCTCCAATACTGAGATATTTGGAAATTATACTCTCAGATCATCAAATAAACTCTTAATTAATGACATTTGATGACTTCTTGATTTCTTCATGTACAGGTTGGAAAGTAACTTAGAAATTCTGTAAAATGCTTGGGTTTATGACAGTGATCACAGTTTTATGGACAGCAAGAATTTTCAATTAAGTTCTAAATATTATTATTAAAAGAGTTTTTGTTTTTTTTAATAATAAATGTGACCCTGGACCACAAAATCAGTCGTAAGTAGCAATTTGTAGTCAAAAATGCAGATTTTTTTATGCCAAAAATAATTAGTATATTCAATCACTGTGATCACTGTCATAAACCCAAGCATTTTACAGAATTTCTAAGTTACTTTCCAACCTGTACTTGAAGAAATCAAGAAGTCATCAAATGTCATTAATTAAGAGTTTATTTGATGATCTGAGAGTATAATTTCCAAACATCTCAGTATTGGAGAATTGTAATGCAGAAATGATCCATTTCTTTTTTTTTCTTTTTTTCACATTACAACAATAGAAAGTTGGTAAAGGCCATGACCAGATCCTCTTTCTAGAATAAATGTTTTCACACATACAACAGAAGTTGTTTTATTTTCCAATCTTTCAAGACGTCAAAAGTAATATGTGACCTGTGCTGGCAAAATGAGTCACAAATTGAGCACATTTTTTCAAGTTCTTTTTATTTCTTTGTTTTTAATAAAAAACTTTTATGATGATATGTGTTTTGTTGGAATCGACCAACAAAATGACTGAGATACACCCAATCAGCAAAGTTAATTTTGAGAAGTTTTCTGAAAATTTCAATGAAAATCAACTTGCAACATTGCATCTTTTCCATAACTTTTTTAATAATCACAATATAGCTATTTTTTTTAGTTTTATCTTACAACAAAGATGAAAAGAAACGGAACAAATATAATAAAGAAGCAAGTTAAATAGTGCATTACTTTTTCCTTTGTGTTTCTACACAGAAGCATTTAAGTAAGAAAAACAAATGGGCTAGTCAAATGTAAAAATCGCATTAGTGTATTCATTACAGATTAACTAATTATTAAAACTACAAAAGTAGTTCAGTAGAGATCAGCGACTGAATCCCTCGTTTCTTTCATTGCTAGATTAACATTAATGAGACAGATGGCCTGTATATTAAGACCTACTGTAATGCATGGATCTAATATAATGTTACACATCAGATGTTTTTTCCCCAAACAGTTAACCAAATGTTCACTTAAGACATGGCAGATTATGGTTGCGCGAATACTCGCCAAGACAGTTTTTGAAATACTGTATTTCTGTGTATATCAGGATCACGCACTGTTTGAGAGATGCATCTTCCAGTGTGTCAGGGTTTGAACGTCACATTTCACTGGTTCAGACTCATGCCATCAAGAATTAGCTATGAATATTCACAAAGCTACAGCTATACCAAACTTGTGCAGAGAGGAGCACCAGTTATCAAGAAGTATATTAAATAGAAATCATGATATTTTGTACATTTTCTACCGTAAATATATAAAAAAAATTACTGAATTACTGATTGGTAATATGCACTGCTAAGAACTTCATTTGGACAACTTCAAAGGTCATTTTCAAGATTTTTAATTTTTTGCATCCTAAAAAAAAACAAACATCAATGAAAATTGACCCTTGTGACTGGTTTTGTGGTCCAAGGTCACAATTAGCCTTAGCAGGGAAAAAGTACAAAATTCTATAATGTAATTCATTCATTTTCATTCCACTTCTCTCTTTAAAATCATCCTAAAGGACAAAAAGTTCCATTAATTCAAGAACAACCCATATATATTTGCGGTTAAAGGAGAAGTCCACTTCCAGAACAACAATGTACAGATAATGTACTCACCCCCTTGTCATCCAAGACGTTCATGTCTTTCTTTCTTCAATCGTACAGTAGTAGTTTTTTGAGGAAAACATTTCAGGATTTTTCTCCATATAATAAGCTGATTTTGAACTTCCAAAATGCAGTTTAAAAGCGGCTTCAAATGATCCAAATGCGGTTGTAAACATTCCCAGCCGTGGAAGGGTCTTATCTAGTAAAACGATCGGTTATTTTCATTAAAAAATAATACAATTTATATACTTTTTAAAATGTCAAACGCTCGTCTTGTCTTATTCTCCCTGAACTCTGTGTATTGTAGCTCAAGACAGTTAGGGTATGTCGAAAAACTCTGACCGTATTTTCTCCATCAACTTCAAAATCGCCCTATATCGCTGTTTTACCTTTTTCGTTAAGGGTGTTTGATATTCTCTGCATGTTCACTTTGCAAAGACTGGGTCGGAACTTCTGCAGCGAAGTAGGATGGTTTTTAAAAAAAGATTTTTGAAGTTGAGGGAGAAATATCAGTCCATTATATGGAGAAAAATCCTGAAATGTTTTCCTCAAAAAACACAATTTCTTTACGACTGAAGAAAGACAGACATGAACATCTTGGATGACAAGGGGGTGAGTACATTATCTGTAAACTGTTGTTCTGGAAGTGGACTTTTCCTTTAAGCAGATTAAAAAAAACTTCAAAGTTTGCATTATAAGCTTGCAATACTCAAAGATCATAATTCCACCAACTACATCAAACACCACATCTGCTGTTACCAACCGAGATCTGTACATCTAGAGTAAAGAGTCTGTTGAGACCCTGTCATCATATGCTTATACATGCTTTCCAACCTGCTTTCATGCAGCACTTCCTGGATTTGATTACAAAGAATTATTAGTCAGAAATCACATGAAGGCTTTTGAAATGCTATCTGCCCATAACAGCATTAAACTTCAGTGCGCTAAGCCGAAAAGTGGGGCTGGCTTATGCGGTTGTGCAATGAGAACAATAATATAACTCCTGTCAAGTCAATTGAAACTCATTTCCTAACAAACGCCATTCATCTGGCATTAGCATACAGATGAAGGAGAACGCGAGAACAGCCATGAAGCAGAGGTCCATTCAATTCCATCTGTTAAAGTGCAGGATAGCTACACCACCATCAAAATCAATTTCCTCATACCACCATTTGATCCGCATTTGCGTAGATAAAGTTACACGCTAACGCGAGGAAAGTGCAGCCGCGTTTCAATTTAAACATCAAGTCTAAATTCCACCCATTAATGCTGCTTGGCGCTGAGTGTTTTATAATTATGGGCTGTTAATTAAAGCTCAATTCAACTGCATTTATCCCAGAATTCATTGCAGGCCCTTGAAGGGGCTTCTGTGTAAACCAGCTCGCTTTGCAAAACGCGCCGCATAACTATAGAAAAGATGAGCGAACAGGAAACAGATCAAAATTCTCAGGCTGATTACAAAGCGGAGTGCGCTGAGGGAACGACTGACTGTTATGAAATGAGCGCCGAACACTGGGAGAGGTCCTTTACGGAGAAGGGGGGGGAGAAAATCCAATTGTATCCCAGGCTTAGGGGTATTACTGGAAGGCGTAACTCTGATAAGCCCATTGGTGGTCGACATTAAACGACATGTCTTTTTTCAAAGAGAGGAAGAAAGCCCTCCGCTCGACAAACAACCTTCTTCAAAAACAGCATATGCTTTCTGAAATCTGTATTTGTGAAGTGCTGAACGGCCCATTATGAAAATGTTCAGAGGGGCCATTACGGCAAATATTCCCACCGTGGGCATGTAACCAAGCACCTAATAAGCATTTCTGCTAAGGCACACAGTTTCCCAGAGTCTTGCACTGTAACTCGCAAGACAGACTTCAATGAACATCTGAAAAACTAAAAAAAAACTGACAAAACGGCAGGAAAAATGAGGAAGACATGGACATATCTGGGGAAATTCGCAGCAAAGCAGTGGCATAGACAACGGCAGCCAGCAGGTGGCTGGGCCGAACTAACTTCTGGGAAAATTAGTTTCCACGAAAAGGAACGAGATGCTGTCTAGTGGCTATGAATACATCATCGTTCAGTGCTCATTTTAACATGTTTTTCTCTTTGCTTGCGCATGTTCCCACTCACCGAACCACTATTCTGCATGTTTTGATTGATGCTCTGTTTTCTCTCAGGTCTTATTTTCCCTTCTCTTCAAAATGGTTGAAAATGTATTTTATCTTAGCCGAAAACCAACTGCATGTCTGCAACTGTCCACGTGTACAAATATACAGAACCAAAGAGCAACATCCTCTCATCTCAGTAACCTGAGAATAAAGTAAGACGAGAGCCATCCGTCACAACCGCGACATCCCTGGAATACAAGCAGCTATCCAAACAAGCGCTGTGGATTTGGTCAAAACAACAAAGATGAGCACTGGCAGTTTGCATGAGAGGTCTGAGCCGTTTTCTCAGGTTGCACTCAGGGTCAGGTTTCTCGTGGATACACAGTGCCCCCTTTAGGCCAAAATGTCAAACTGCCCAGCAGCTCCAGTTGAAGGCTCAAGAGAAAAACTCTTGGATTCATTAGCATTTGACACGCTCAGACTGAGAATGTAGTTTTGTAGAGAAGCTGGAAACACACAGTGAGATCCAAACATCTGAGACCACTAGTGATACACTTTACAAACTACACTGTAGTCATAAGATAAAAAATAAACAAAGTTAGTTTGTTCCACTTTTACATTTACTTTTCAAAATCCTAAAACTTACTACCTCAAGACGCAAAAGAATAAAAATCCTTTAGACCCCACTGCATAAAAAATACATCAATCAAAATCAACTTGTGCTGGCAAATATAATGCTCCTTCTCTCTCTAGTAAATCCAGTATTTTCACCAAAGATTATGCAAACGTAAAATTCACACATATTTTTGTGGAAAAAATGATACACTACCATTTGAAAAAAAGAAAGACAGAAAGAAAGACAGAAAGACAGAAAGAAAGAAAGAAAGAAAGAAAGAAAGAAAGAAAGAAAGAAAGAAGAATACAGACAGACAGACAGACAGACAGAAAGAAAGAAAAATACAGACAGAGAGATGGAAAAGAAAATTACACACAGACAGAAAAAAGAAAGAAAGAAAGAAAGAAAGAAAGAAAGAAAGAAAGAAAGAAAGAAAGAAAGAGAAAGAAAGGAAGAAGAATACAGACAGAGAAGCAAAGAAGAAAGAAAAAAATACAGACAGACAGAAAAGAAAAGAAAGAAAAAAAGAAAAAAAGAGAAAGAAAGAAAGAAAGAAAGAAAGAAAAAGAAAGAAAAAGAAAAAAGAAAAGAGAAAGAAAAGAAAGAAAAAAAAAATGAAGAATACAGACAGAAAGAAAGAGAAAGAAAATACAGACAGACAGAAGAAAGAAAAAATACAGACAGACGGACAGACAGACAGAAGGAAGAAAGAAAAGAAAGAAAGAAAGAAAGAAAGAAAGAAAGAAAGAAAGAAAGAAATACAGACAGAAGAAAGAAAGAAAGAAAGAAAGAAAAATAGACAGAAGAAAGAAAGAAAGAAAGAAAGAAAGAAAGAAAGAAAGAAATACAGACAGAAGAAAGAAAGAAAGAAAGAAAGAAAAATAGACAGAAGAAAGAAAGAAAGAAAAATACAGACAGACAGAAGAAAGGAAGAATACAGACAGACAGACATACAGAAGAAAGAGACAGAAAGAAAAAAAGACAGACAGACAAAAATAAACAAAGAAAAAAGACAGACAGACCTTCCTTTAGCAAAGACTTTAAATTAATCAAAAGTGACAGTAAAGCATTTGTAATGTTACAAAGGATTTCCATTTCAAATAAATTCTGTAAGTTTGAATTTTTTGATCAAAGAAATGTATTAATGTTTTCACAAAAATATTAAGCACCACAATAATTTATGACACTAATAATAAAAGGAAATGTTTCTTCAGCACTAAATTGGCATATTAGAATGATTTCTGAAGGATCGTGTGACAATATGAATAATCAGCTTTTCCATTACAGGAATAAATTAAAATTTAAAATATATTACAATAAAATGTTTGAGTTTTTTTAAATTCACAATATTACGTTTTTTTGGTCAAAAAACTGCAGACTAAACAAGTAAACAAAAAAAAAACCTCCTTAAAAACAAATAACAAATAAATAAAAATTCATAATGATTCCAAACTTTTGACAGATAATGTATATATAATATTTATTATATGTTGATTCATCAGTAAATGAGACTACATTACCTTATGCAAATTAAAACAATGAAAATCATTCCAAAATTCCACTAGTTTCATAATGGGATAAAATCTACTAACTGGCAATACTGCCATGATAAACAGCCCTCTATAGCTCCACAAGAGATACAGTCTTAATCTCGAGAAACAGATTCACAATCAGCTTTTGTAAAGAGTTTAGACAGACTGGTGGTCCATTCACAGAAAACACTGTGGAAGAGAAAGACAGAATTATGGCTGATGTTAGGGAGGACATCAAATCCAGATCTGAAAATCCACATTCAGCAATTCTTTAATAGCACAGAGTGCAAGTAAAAAGTCAGTTTGCACAGCGACTCTTCTATTAGCATGTGTGATATCATGAAACTCAAATCTTAAACAACAACACTAAACCTCCTAAAACATCCTGAAAATACCTGAGAAAATCCCTGCACTTTTGCTTTCAAAGGTCAAAGGTCAAGCCACAAATCTACGAAAGTGCAAGACAGTTCCAGAATTGAGGTCAATTTCATTTCCATTTGCAATCAGCAATGCAAATCTGGGGGAAAAAGGGGAAGCGAATGTGTGCGTGTAGCATTACAGAAAGCCCTGAGCCTGAATCCCATCATGCTGACAGTATTAACAGGGCTTTTTAAAAAGCGAATTCAGTTCTGCACTCACACACATACACGCATCACAGTTATTTCACTGTTCATTAGAGCAGCAACTGCCATGGGCAGCGGCCATTGATTTTTATTCCTGATGCAACATTGCAACAATCACAAGTTTGCACATCAACTCACTTGCTACTGTCCAGCCTGAACTGTGGACTTGGATATGAACTCTGTCAGTAAGTGTGTTTTAGAGGGTCTGTAATCAATATAAACTTGGGAGCGGAGGTCAGTAAGGCATTATATCAAAAAACGATTTTAATAAGTGCTAAAGCCTTGACCAGAAATATCAGACCAAATTGTCCACCTTGGTTCCCTTCTTCATCCAGTCATACACACACATACACACAGACACAAACACCCCCACCTCAATGCAGCAAGAACTCTCTAACACACACTCTTTCTCTTGCTCACATCTTTGCAGAATCAATACTGCTGAAAATGACTTAGCCTTGAAGTCTTCAAATTGCCCAGGCTCTCTTGCCCTAAAACAATCATAGACATCAAAGAAAAACATCCTTGAAACAAGGACTGCTGTTACTGAACTTCTGCAAGACATGTTTTACTGTGAGTTGAGAAGACTTCAAGCCTGACCAAAGTTTCCATCTGGGCTAGGAGGACAACCATCACTGCTATTACTAATGCCACTATTTTTCACAGAGTGACATTAGTAATTGCAGTAATGCTTGTCTGCACTGACTTATATATAGTACGAAACTTTTGAACATGGTAAAATGTGTTAAGTTGAACTCAGATCACAACACTACTTCTGGTGCTGAGTGACGTATCGAATATTAGGCAATGCAAAAAGTAACACAGTGAATATCACTATTAATGAATGTTTTATACAGCCATTAGGTTTTCAAAACACCATATCCTAAGGAACATAAGTATTTTACGATTCATCTAATTGAAAACCAGAACATTCAGACAGATGGTTTTTAATAGTCATTACAGTAGCAAAACTATGTTAAAAGTCTGCAAATTCAATTCATTTTCTGTGACTTAGCTCAAACCGAAATAAATGTCTGCGTCTTAAAGAATTAAAACAACCCATTAATGATGCATGCTTCGTGGTTCGCTTATGAATGGCTGCAGAGACTAACACTGAAGAGAAGAAATTGTTAAATAAAGTCACTATTTTTGTTTTCTTTGCATGCAAAAAGTATTCACGTGGCTTCACAAAATTAAGGTTGAACCACTGATGTCACATGGATTATTTTAATGATTTTCTTACTAACTTTCTGGGCCTGGCAACGTTTCAGTTGCATTGCTGTCTATGGAGGTACAGAAAGTTCTCAGATTTCATTAAAAAAAAAATCATAATTTGTGTTCCGAAGATGAACGACGGTCTTACGGGTTTGAAACAACATGAGGGTGAGTACTTAATGACAGAATTTTCATTTTTGGGTAACCATCCCTTGGTTCATCCCTTCATACCATAGAAATAAGAATAAATACATTTAAGAAATTAATAGTTTTATATAGCAAGGGCACCTTCAATTAATCAAAAGTGACAGTAAAGACATTTATAATGCTATAAATGACTCCTCTTGTATAAAAAAAAAAACCTTTCAAACATTAAATAATGTTATTTTGCAAAAAAAAAAAAAATACAAAAATAAAAACATTTTCAACATTAATAATATTAAGAATGTTTCTTTAGAACAAAATTAGCACCTTACAATAATTTCTAAGGGGTCATGTGATAATGTTGCTTAAAACATTGATTTGCCATCATAACCCTAGAGAGAAAAGTAAATACTGAAATGTAATTAAAAAAACATTTATTTCTTGCTAAGTATACCACAAATACATGTACATATTATGTACTTAATTAAAATACCCTGCAATTGCACTTTTAGTATACTAAACTGGTATATTTAAAGTCTGCTAAATTGAAGTAGTGCTGAAGTCCAACTAAAAGTATACTTAAGTATATCTGATTGTGCTAAAGCGGAGCTATTGCAAGTATACTTTAGATACACTTATTTGCATTTAAAGACCAACTTCAAGATCATACAATCCTCATCAATACTGACATTAAAACATTAGGCTTAATATTAAGAAATGTGCATTGTGCACCAGTAGTATTCCAAATGAAGTTTAATTACAACTTGTTTTGATAATTTTTATATCAGTAAGTCTCAAATGATATGTCAGCAAATATGTTAATAGACTTGAACTATACTTAGTATAAAATAAATGCATTTTAATTCTATTACTTTTTTAATAGGGAAGATAAACATTTTATCTTTAAATCTTTAAATGGATCTTGTTTTAGCTATTGCAAAGCCTTACTTACTGGTATCTGAAAGCTTAAAATTAAAATTAGCCAAAACACTTAAACTAATATGCATGTAGGGCTGCACGATTATGACAAAAACCATAATTGTCGATTATTCCCTTGAAATTGTAATTGCGATTATTAAAGGAGAAGTCCACTTCCAAAACAGAGATTCACATATAATGTACTCACCCCCTTGTCATCCAAGATGTTCATATATTTCTTACTTCAGTGGTAAAGAAATTGTTTTTTGAGGAAAAAATTTCAGCATTTTTCTCCATATAATGGACTGATATGGTGCCCCGATTTTGAACTTCCAAGATGCAGTTTAAATGTGGCTTTAAACGATCCCAAATGCGGTTGTAAACTGAGAAAGAAGGGTCTTATCTAGCATAATGAATGGTTATATTAATAAAAGAGAAAAAATACAATTTATATACTTTTTAATGCCAAACACTCATCTTGTCTTACTCTGCCTGGACTGTTTTTGTTCCGGTTCATGACAGTTAGGGTATGTCGAAAAACTCCCATCTCATGTTCTCCCTCAACTTCAAAATCATCCTATATCGCCGTTTTACCTTTTTTGTTAAGGGTGTTTGATCTTCTTTGCGTGTTCACTTTGCAAAGACTGGGTCGGAACTTCTGCAGCAATGTAGGATGATTTTGAAATGATTTTTGAGGGAGAAAATATGATTTGAGTTTTTCGACATACCCTAACTGTCTTGAGCTGGAATACACAGAGTTCAGGGAGAGAAAGGCAAGACGAGCGTTTGAGATTTAAAAAGTATTTAAATTGTATTTTTTTAATGAAAATAACAGATCGTTTCGCTAGATAAGACCCTTCTTCCTCGGGTGGGATCGTTTACAACCGCATTTGGGATCATTTGAAGCCGCATTTAAACTACTTTTTGGAAGTTCAAAATCGGGGCACCATATCAGTCCATTATACGGAGAAAAATGCTGAAATGTTTTCTTCAAAAAACATAATTTCTTTACGACTGAAGAAAGAAAGACATGAACATCTTGGATGACAAGGGGGTGAGTACGTTATATGTGAATCTTTGTTTTGGAAGTGGACTTCTTTAATTACGATTAGTACAATTTACAATGAATGATGTTTTGCATAGCTTTATACTATTGTTTGAAACAATTGCATGCCACATTTTTATATACAGTTTCTTCTTTAAATTTAAAAAAGTAAAAATTTAAAAATTAAAATAATGAGGAAAAAAAAAACAAAAAAAAAAACTTTAAGATAACCTGTAGGAAAACTACACACTCTCTCTCACACACACACACATCTTAAGAAAGCAGAATAAAGTAAGTGGATTTTTTTTGTCTTTGTGTGTGTGTAATTGTGCGTTTGGATAATTACATAACTGTGGCATCTGTAATTGTAATCACGATTAGTAATTCGATTCATTATCGAATAGCTCTATATGCATGGAGAGAGATATGTGTAGAACTTTGTGTGTGTCAGGAGTTCAGCAGGTACAGTTCTATGCGCCTGATCATTACCCTCTCAAAGATATGTCAAGATGTATACATTAAACGAAGAGATAGAAAATGAATGTGAATTTACTTTGTCATATCAAAAGATACATCTAATGCTTTTAGCAACATAAGCTCTGATTTAAATCTTAGGGTCCTTTTTTTTGACGATGACAGAGTGCATACTGGCCCTTTTTCCCCCTTTTGCAATTCGTGTTGATAAGGAGTGCTCTTTTCCCACTTTCAAATGTCAATTACAAAAGAGATGAGGCCCGTCTTCGGTTAAACATGCAAGTGCTCTCCATTAAGCTTTGTGACTCATAGAACATTTAATGTGCAGAGTGCATTAGACTCCATTACTGCATTCATCTGTGGCTGCGTCTCACCACGCTACAGGGCAAAAGACACAGCTTTCCGTTCCTTTCTGAAGAGCTCCCATAATTACAAAACGACACTCTCCCCTCCTGAGCACAAAGCCTGCACGACATCTTCAAATGGTGGAGCGCTCAACTGTATGCTCAACTTTGTGTTTTTTCCATTTTTATTTTTAGTTTAAGTTTCATGTTCCTTGCTTGTTCTCATTTTTTTTGCCAGACAGATATTTTTGGCATAAGTTTCAACGCTACATCTAACAGCTTCACCTTCTGACCGCCCTGTCAGACTTCACCATTTTTTTTTTTAATTCTGTGTTTGTTTTGCTTGCTTTGCGAACTGACACCTTGTGTGAAAACAAGAAAGGGAGAGCAATTAAAATTTCTGCACCTATCACGACCCTGATGTCAGTTGCTATTTCAATTAGCAGCTCTGACAAGAAATTTATTTCTATGAAAAAATAATTGGCCATCCAGAGAGTGATTTAAAAACCCATTTAACATGCTTACAGCCTCACCTCTCACAGCATGCAGCATGAAGCCGCCCAGAATTAATTACTGTTGCCATTTAATTTCATGCTGCCTGACATTTCCAATGCAAACTCTACAGGGTCTGAGTGTAAAACCGGCACACTTTATTAACTAATATTGCTGGATTAAAACTAATTTTTGTTTTCAGTAAATCAAATGGATGTGAAGGCAACAAAACCATCTCAAGGGGGAATTCTCCAGAACTAGATACTGATCGGTTGGCCTATCTTTTTCCATGCGGAAATAAGGAAACATCAAAAGCTGACTGACAAGCTCACATTTAAATACTATTTTCAATCAAAAGCTATAAAAACCTGACATGAACTGTGGCATAAATGTTGTTCATTATACATTTTTTTACTTTTTGAGCAGATTTCTGGTTGACCCAGCCAATGCACATGTGCAATGCTAAGTACAAATCTAAGGACTGTTTCTCTGGGAAAAGCAGCTGCAATATATTAGGAAGCCTTTATAAACTGTCTATTGACCATTTGTTTAAAAGGCGGAAATTATATTTAGCAATATTGCACATTGTAGTTTCTCCCATTCGTAGTAATATGAGTGAACTAGGGCTGTCACGATTCCTCATTTCAATTCGAGTACCCAAATCGATTGCATTGATTGTGTTGAGTAACCGGCAAAATACTGGAAGTGGCCCTTTTTTCCACAAACGAGAATCCATGAAATGCATTATTAGACCATTTTTCAAGGCTGCATGATATATTAAACCCAAATCATAAAGCATAATGCTATTGTGAATTCACAAATGATACGATTCAATTAAATAAATATATGCAGGTTTAATAAATGCGCTTAACTACTTTCAGAGTGGCTCCATTTACAGTAAATGCTGCTCCACACAAACAGTTATCATTTACATGCAGGGAGCATCTCAAACTCCATCTCTACATATTGCTGTGAGTTTGGGTTTATTATTAATGCTCATCTGGGAATGCAACATCCGCCATTTCATCAGATTTGTAAGGTAAATCATTTAGAAACCTACGCAAACACAGCAGAATACATCAATATCTTTCTCAATATGCTAACTGTTCATCACGATTTCAAAATAAAAGTTTAAACCCTCGCTCTGAGTTTACAAGTTTTGATGTCCACATTTTCAAGAAATTACAGTGGCTGTAGCATTTCTGTTATAAAGAAATGGCCAAATATTAAAAAGTGGACATTTAAATTAAATGTTAATATTAAACAAGGAACAGATTGCGCTGTAATGCGTAAAAACAACTGTCAGGTCATTTAAAATGCTATTGTTTGCTTATTTTTAAATGGCAAAAAAAAAATTAATTATAATTATCTGATTACTCGATTAATCGTCAGAATAATCGTCAGATTACTCAATTAAATAATCATTAGTGACAGTCTTGGTATGCATTCTAAAGCCATTTAGTAGTGTTTTTCTGTAGTTGTTGTACGGACCAACTCTATGGTGCTTTTCTGGCCTTTCTCCATGCTTTTCTGGTTAAACATAAAAAGAGCATTATATAAAAGAATTATGCACGTAAGTAACCACACCTGTCTACTACAGAAAAAACAAACACCAAATGAATTAATCCTTCTCACCTCTGGTTACCAATAAAGTCCTCAAACTCAAGTTATGGAATATAATAATATTACATGATCTAAAGTAGGCCTTTTGAGCAAAAGTCTCAAGAGGTTTTCTTTATTACAGTAATATTCCTCAATGCTTCACGCAATCAAAGCGCCAGAGAGGAGTAAAAACTATTATAATCGAAAGAGATAAAAAAAAAAAGTTTATGATGGTCGGCCAGCTTTTGCGTCAAAAAACTATGATAATCAGTCATTTTCACTCCTTTCTTGGATTTTTAGAATGTTGTTTTTTTTCTATGAGGGCCAGGAGACCAAGATATGTATATGTGAGGACAACGGAAATTAGGCTCATCAAGTTGAGTTGGATTTCTAAGTGCAGGAAAATAACTGTGATTACCTTTAAACCAACACACTGAGAAGAAAAAAAAAAAAAGTCAGACTAAATGCGGGGGAAAGCTGAGTCTGAGTCAGCTGGGAGGTTTTTGGGAAAGGTGGTTGTCTTTCTTCTAACATGTAAGATGTTCAAAAAGAAACCAAAGCTATTAGATGATGCAACTCTCCTCCTCAAGGAAGAAATTGGCAATCAGTACAACTGCTCAATAGATTTATCAAATCTCAGTGGGATTGGAAGAGACGTTCTTTCATCCACCTGTTTCTTCAGTAGAATGACTGCGTTCGAAAATAGATACATGCCTACTAAGTAGGTTAAAACAGTATGTAAGAAAACTAGCATGTCAAAAAAAACAATTCATAACAGTACGCATAAGTATCCGAATGACCTGTGTGCCTCCTTCAATATCTCATGAGTACACAGAAAAGGATTTTTAATGGCAGTGAAGCAATGCAACTGGCGTTGGTATGTTACATGACAATAACAACATGGCCAACATAGTACATCCAAATTACATTTACACTACACGCATTCATACAGAGTAGAAGACAATTTTTTTAACAGTCGCAAATGGTCACAAAGCCAGTGACAGAGGGAATGGTGAGACTTACAGTAGGGACTAGACAGGCAAAATATCTGCCGCACAAGCAGCTCAATTCATGGCAGATCTCACTTTTCCAGTCCAATGCAATAGTTATTTGGTTGGATTAAAGTAAAGTGTTTACTAGCAATTTTGATGTATTTCCGAATAAAAAAAAAAAGATAGTCAACAAGAAAACTTCTAGAACAGGACTTGAATTGATTCAAAAATCACAGCACATTTAAGCAACCGTTTGTTTGGTTTTTTTATCTATAAGCACAATGCTGTATATTTTTAGAAGGACTACTGGGGAAAAAAGACAGTTCCCCGCAATCACAGAAATGCTTTCTGATTGTTCTTATCGTCATATTATAGCTTTGAGATGAAACATCATTCCAGGAATCTAAACTCGAAAACACTGGAGCAAATGGGGCTTTAAGAATCAGTCCAAAGCACTGTTGCAATAATGCGATTACTTTCTTGGCCTGCGCCACTGGCCTTTGATGGATGAACAGCCACCCGTCTGCATGATAAGTCGTCTCCCTCATACTCTGAAGCCTTTAAACCAATTACTTTCCTAATTCAATGCCACAAACCCTACGAAACGGTTTTTACATTATTTTTATGCGACCACTGATGTGAAAAACGCACCAACAAACTTGTTGAAATAAGCACTGAGAGAAGTTCAACCACACTGCAATTGAACGTGATTCATTTTGATTCATTTTGCTTACAGTTGCAGTTTCACATCCATTTGATTGCGTCAGACACCAAGATTAGATCAGGCCATTCGGCCCGTTTTCTTATTTCCTGTTTTCTATGCTGACTGACCTCGCTGCAACCTTGCAGAAAGTTTCAGAGGAGAAGTTGTCTCAAATAAAAACTTTACAATGTAAAGAAGGGAAAAGTCCCTTTCATCTGATTTTCTTCTTTCTCTGTTAATATGAATTATTGAGGTGCCTTATGGCTTTGTGGGACTTACAGTCTGAATGATGCACAATCATACTAACATAAAAGTAAAAACTAACTATAAGTACTATATACATATAGGCCATTCTACAATATTGGTGCAAACTGCTGTCCCACAACCAAAAGAACACATTTAAAAAGCATTTAAGTATTCAAATCTTAGATGTTCACTTAGATCCTTCTATTATCTATTGAAACCAACAATATTTAAAATATCAATAAGCTTAATATATAAAATCATAACTTTTTTTTTTTTTTTGGTACCTTCGATTTGAAGGTGGATGCCTTCAAACCTAACCCCTAAATTTCAACTTATGAAAATGATTTTGAAATCATTTTTGCATTTTATTCCATTTTTGTTTTTAAAAACATCTTCTTGACCTTGTTAAAAAGTTCAAAAAAAATATTTATTGTATATTCTCTCTGTAAACTATAAAATGTGTCACACATTTTCACGTCACTACCGAAAAAATGTTTTAGTCCATTGGCTGAAATGGATTTTAAATACACCCCTGCCTTTTTTCTGCAATTAAGCACACTTTATTGGGAGTTACTCCATAACATTTAGTTTTTGTGTGTGTACAACTGTTCAGAACTCTGCTAGCTAACCATGCGCTGATTAGCAGCTTTGAGTTAGGCTCAAAAGTGCCTAAAATTGTCACTACCGAAACAGTCACGAACTAAACATTTGGTGAAGTTTCGTTAGTGACATCATTGTTATTTTGGGTGTTATTCCATAAAATGTAGTTTTTGTGTGTCTATACCCTGCTGAAAAAAACAGCTTAAACCAGCCTAGGCTGGTTGGTCTGTTCTTAGCTGGTTTAAGTACTATAGCTGGTTTTAGCTGGTCTCCCAGCCTGGCTAGGCCAGTCAGGCTGGTTTTAGCTGGTCATTCCAGCTGGTCTCCCAGCCTGACCAGCTAAGCCCAGCTAAGACCAGCCTGGATGACCAGCTAAAACCAGCCAACCAGCTTAGGCTGGTTTTAGCTGTTTGTTTGTTTTTTCAGCAGGGCAGCTGTTCAGAACTGTGCTAGCTAACTATGTGCTGATTAGCATCTTTAAGCTGGGCTCAAAAGTATCTAAAATTGTCACTATGCTAGTGCACTCTAGGGATGCAACAATACAATTAATCCACAGTTCAATACGTACCTCGGTTTTTAACCACGGTTTTCATTCAGTTCGGTTTTAATAGCTTGCCACATCAGAGTGTTTGTTTGCATCTAATTGACAACAAAATACTTCTGTAAACCTCTGTACACTGGAAAAGCGTGGATTATTAATTGTCTGCTTAATATTCTTTTGAGAGAGGTATTATTTTTCCGATTTTTACACAAAATAGGATGGGTTTTATTCATACTGGACGCCCGAGGGCGCCCTCGAGCAGAAAATTCACATATGCGTCAAAGAAGTAGCGCTGATTACGTTCCGTTCCAGCTCCTCTAATATGGATAAAGGCATAACATTAAATGTTTTGAATGATGAAATGTAAGGAAAATAAACACTCGTCTGCAGTAATATATGGTTTATTTGTGTTCTTCAAGCCATCTCGGGTATTTTCATAATGATTTTCATGATGCTATTTGTAAGCCATAATCGACATACAGTGTAGAATATATTGTCTGCCTCATTCTATGATAAGAAGCCACATCAGATCACAAAAGGAAGTTATTTTAAACACTCGACTGAAGCTGTGAAGTAAAAATAAGTTATAATGTTCTCTTCTGTTGGACAACAGGTTTACAGGTTTGCATGTCATTAGAATGGAAGATGCTCTGCGTGTGTTGCTTTTTCAAATACAAGCGGGGAAGTGTTTCCTCATTTCAGCACGTGAAATTGTGGGCACACACAGCAAATTTTGAGAGAAATAAAACAAGGAAATTATTTAAATGCAAAACCGAAAAACCGCAATTCACAAGCGCGTATTGAACCGTGGATGTCGTACCGAACGGTTCGATATTATATTGAGTATTGTGACATCCCTAGTGCACTCATGACCAAAATATGGGATGTTTTGTCAAAAATAAAGAATATTGAATTATCAAAGACATTATGATAGTTTTTGTTTCAATGTAAATTCAAACTAATGCATCCTTAACATTGAAATCAGTATGATCAATTTTTTGCCTTAAAAAAAAAAAAAAGAATTCAAAATACAACAAATCTCATAAATTACATTTTGAATACTGTTAAAATTGTAATTGTTATTGATTTACCTCTGTTTTTTTTTTTTTTATAAAACAGCAAAAAAATATATTTACAAAGTAGATGTTAGCTAAAACTTAATAGGTCAATATAAACATTCTTATTAAATGATATATTACTGTGTTTCGGTAGTGACAAATTTGGGGAGAGGAAAAACAAATAAAAAATATATAATAAAATATGAGAATTAACTGCACAATTACTAGAATTGTGTACCTTGGATATCATACAATTTGCATACATACAAAAATTGTGGAAAAAGAAAGATGTTTCCAACTCTGACTTTGCACCAATTCTGTAGAATGGCTCATACACATATTTTACTATATCAGCCTGCAGCTTACATCCCACTACGGAAACTGTAGAAATAACCTGGTATGTGAGGGGAAATACACATAGCGGAAATGTTAAACTCAGACAAGCTCCAGTGATAATGAATCTACTAGTTTGCAAGGTTCACGGCTCACAGAGCAGCAGTAAATTCAACAGAAGGTTTAGATTCGTCTAAATATCCCAAAGCTCATAGGCATCGTTACTTCAATTAGGCTGCATAATGCTTGAACTACATTGAGATAAACAAAAAACCTCAATCATTCACAAACACATTTTTGTACATGTTGTAGGCAGAGCACAACACAGCTGTTAAGAGTTTCCATTTGTTGTTAGGGATTCAACGGTCCAGCAAAAATCACATTTCACGGATGCGCTTGTCAAACAGACAGCAGTTTCAGACATGAACTGCAATCACTCTCTGTGGCAGGAATGTTAAACTATTCCTCTCAGTGAATGACTCTGACATAAACATCTTGAGTAAAGAACATCTAATCAATGACAATCTCCCATACAATATATACTAAACACTCAAGGAAGCACTTATGTTGGGTTACCACAATTACCTATCCTTATGACCCTAGTTTCCATGACTTGAGGTAAACCATGACAGCATTATCAGTCTGCTCTCTCACCACAGTTGATCCCAGTGTATTTCTGCAGAGCGTCTACTATGAAACCACTCCTTTCACTTCAGAACAGATTTCAGAACAGCCCTTATACTAAAGAAAAAATAGCAGGTGCAAATAAATTGATTTTGTATCACTGCAACATGAAAGCAACTGACAAGCCAGAGAGACAGATATCATCTCATCCTCTAAATAAGTTGTACCCTAGCATCTCATTTCAACCTGAAAAGAAAAAGCATCATCCCTGTGAAAGAACATTCAATGCACATCAAAACAGCAAAATGCGGAGAGAAAATGCAGTGCACAGATTTAAACATACATAAGCAGAAATCTCATCTGTCCTGTAAAGTGCATCGGTACAAATAAGGGGGGAAAAAACTGTAGTCATGCCTGTACCTCTTATAAACACCAGAGGTCAGGCAAGCACAACAAATGCAAAATGGATCCTAGCCTATGCAAAACACCCAGCAGGAGCAAAGGTAAAAATTAGCACTGCATTTAAAAATAAATAAAATAAATCAACAGTGCCACGCGTGTGCACTGATTGCTTTGCTAATGTAATGAAGCTAATGTAATGAAAATTTGCAAACTCACCAGCATTCACTATGGCATCCACCTCCAGGATGGTGATGTCACCTTTGTACAGAGACACTTTGTCAGCCAAGGAGAGAGGCTTTTTTTGTTCTTCCTCAGGAGCTGTATTGTAAAGATAGAGTAAAAGTCAATTTAAAGAAAAGCTACTATTATTTCAGCTAACATTGCATGCTGACTTTTTTTTTCTCAGAACAAAACAGGTTTATCAAAGGTCCTACAATACTCTACTGACCCACATTTGCTTTATAATCACTCTATAACGACAAACTTGGAACTGGACTGGATGATATTAAATGAGAAGCGGTAGAGTGATGCCACACTGTGGCCAGTGTTTAAAAAAAACAAACAAAACAACAAATATCTTGTCAGAGACGTGGCCTATTGGACAAACATACTCAGACATGTCTCACTGTGGTGCATTTTGCAGGTTAAAACCAAAAAAACAAAAAAAAACAAAAAAAAACAAAACAAAAAAAACCTTCTCTAAACTTGTTCAGAAATTACAGTGAAATGCAATGTTACAAATGATATCAGTTTTAAATAAATACTGTACTTTGAACTTTCTATTAAATCAAACAATTCTGTAAAAAAGCATCACGGTTCCCACAATAACATTAAAGGGATATTTGGCCCAAAAAAGCCTATGCCTATGTCCTACGTCATCTGCTGGATCGCCACTCTCTCATGTACATTAAGCTAGAGATTACGGTTTATGTTTTGAATATGGATATTTTCCTTATACAAACGCATCGATTCACTTCAGAAGGACTTTATTAAAGGAGAAGTCCACTTTCAGAACAACAATTTACAGATAATGTACTCACCCCCTTGTCATCCAATGATGTTCATGTTTTTCTTTCTTCAGTCATAAAGAAATTGTGTTTTTTGAGGAAAATATTTCAGGATTTTTCTCCATATAATGGACTGGTATGGTGCCCCGAGTTTAAACTTCCAAAATGCAGTTTAAATGCAGCTTTAAACGATCCCAGCCAAGGAAGAAGGGTCTTCGCTAGCAAAACGAATGGTTATTTTCATTTTTAAAAAAAAAACTCAAACGCTAGTCTTGTCTTACTCTCCCTCAACTCTGTGTATTCTGGCTCAAGACAGTTAGGGTATGTCGAAAAACTCTGATCATATTTTCTCCCTCAACTTCAAAAATCATTTCAAAATCATCCTACATTGCTGCAGAAGTAATGACCCAGTCTTTGCAAAGTGAACATGCAAAAAAGATCAAACACCCTTAACAAAAAAAGATTTTGAAGTTGAGGGAGAACATAAGATACCCTAACCGACATGAACCGGAAAAAAAACAGAGGTTGGGAAGAGCAAGACAAGATGAACGTTTGACATCAAAAAGTATAAAAAAATTGTATTATTTTTATGAAAGTAACTGATCGTTACGCTAGATAAGACCCTTCTTCGTCGGCTGGGATCATTTGAAGCCCCATTTAAACTGCATTTTGGAAGTTCAAACTCTGGGCACCATATCAGTCCATTATATGGAGAAAAATCCTGAAATATTTTCCCCTCAAAAAAAAAAAAAAACATAATTTCTTTACAAATGCAAGGATGACAAGGGGGTGAGTACATTTCTGTAAATTGTAAGTGGACTTCTCCTATAGCCTCCTCTAGCCATGTGGAGAACTTTTTATGATGGATGGATGCACTTCATTGGCAACAGCCATTCACTGGCATTATAAACCTTGGAAGATCAAGGAATTTTGATTCAGAAAACTCTGACAGTATTCATCTGAAAGAAGAAAGTCATATACTTAAGAAGAGTTGATGCCAACCCCACAGAGGACTTCAGATGATGCCAACCCTGAAAACATATAGCACTACCGAATTCTGCTACTAATTTATGGTGTTCTTTGTCTGTTTGATTACATCGTTAATTGATCTTTACCACACATCTCTGCCATATGTACATCAAGCTACTACTACATATATTGTAAAAATGTCAATTTTGTGTAAAGCTGCTTTGCAACGATATGTATCGTGAAAAGCGCTATACAAATAAATTTGAATTGAATTGAATTGAATATACACCTAGGATGGCTTGAGGGTGAGTAAATCATGGGGTATCCTTGTACAATCCTTGTACAAACCCTGCAATGAAGACTGGAGTAATGATGCTGAAAATTCAACTTTGATTACAGGAATAAATTACATTTTAATTTATATTCACATAGCAAACAGCTATTTTAAAGTATAACAATATTTCTCAATTTTGGCTGTTTTTACTGTATTTTTTTTTATCGAATTAATGCAGCCTTGGTGAACAGAAGAGACTTCTTTGAAAAACAAAAAAATAACAAATACAAATACAAAAAACATGGTTACTACACTTTTACTATAGTAAAACCATGGTTAATTTTGTTTTGCTTTTAGAATTGTACTGACTTAATGGTTTGATGCTTTCTACTGTTTAGGGGAAGAAAAAAAAAAAAAGATTCGCTCGTGAACCCGCTCCAAAGTTCCAATCTAAATCAAATGATTTGCGATACACGATTTGAAGTCCCGATCTCAAACAAATGATTCACGATATGCAATCGAATTAGAGCGCTTCAAAACGTGAATAATTTTGCAGCGCAATGGTTTAACTGATTCAGAGTTTCGAAAAGCTTCATTTCACCCATCACTACGTGCTTTTTAAAATCATTACAAGCTATGGCAAAATTTTTTAGCTCTTTTAATTTGATCTGGTCTTTGCTAGTGAATCACTTGAAATGAATGATCGAGTTTGAATCAGTTGGAGTGATTCCAGAGTAAATGACTCACTAAATTGATTTGGCTCATCTGTTCCACTTCCCGCTTCTTCAGCCATGTTTACATTGTCAGTACTACTACTGGCTTAGCTTGCTAGTTTTCGGACATAACCGAAAATAAACGAAAAAAGTATGATGTTTTCATCTGTAATAATTTTCCAATGGATCAACTGACAATTTCTGAAAATTCAGCTTCACTTTATCAGGAATAAATTGCATTAAAAAAAAAAAAATACATTTACAAAAATAAATTCTCAGCCCAAAAATGTCTAAACTTTTGACAGGGAGTTTATATAATCAAATGTCAAACCTAAAAGTTGATTGCACATTTGAACCAGCTTTACTATGGGTTCTCTATAGTGGAAACGGTGTGCAAGTATACGTAAAACTACAAACAACAATTACCTTTTTAAAATAGCTTTGTACCAGCTCCCAGAATGCTGACAGAGCAAGAACCAATGAAATCAGATCTGGTCGGTTAAAGCGTTGGCATGTAACACTGTGCATATGGGTTAACAGAACAGATAGTAGTCCAATGAGTACAACGTCCAAACCATCAGGCCTCAAATTGCTGGCACTGGACAGTTGGTCAGCTCTATTTGATGCCATAGGCATGCAACAGAATGATATGCAAAAATCACATGAACATTTGCGATCTAAAATAAGCAGTGTTCATTACGCTCATTTGAATAACTGCCTATAGCACATCCTACAGACTGTCCTCTTAGATTAGTAGAGCCGGAGCAAATATCCGGCTCTAATGTGAATGGACCAGTTCAGCTCCTGTCAGTTCATATCCAGGCCTGCTGGCACAGGACACTTAGCCATTTGGTGGAGCACGCACAGTATGCACAAGGAACAAACCTCATCCAAGACAGCGGAAATGTTCCATTTAGCATTTCCGACTATGGTGCTATAGATGAACATGGCCTGAGGATTTTAAGCAGGATGTTTTTTTAAGGATTTCTTCAAATCATATTTTAACTAAAAGGGTACTAAACGGAAACAGGCCCACACAGAATCTGATGAGTCTTTCACATTTTCCAAGCTGATTCTGGACTAAAAGTAATAGAATTATACAGAATGGATTTAAACACGTTATACATGTTAAACTGAACTCAGAGTATAACTCAGATCAGCATTTGTAGGCTCAAAGGCTAAATTTCAACATTTTTTGAATTTTTGAGAGAATTGCACTGTAGTGTTTTTTTTCCAGCAAAAAACCTAGGATTAGTTCACAAAAGTAGGTTTTTGACATCTTCTCAATCATTTAACAAACAATTCAACTGACAGCAGTGGTTCTAGAGGCAAAGTTGTTCAGAATGAGGAACTCTATCATATGATAAGAATATCAAACATGCAATGTACAATCGTTTATGCCTTTGGTCGATTTCTTTCAAATTTCTCACAGACCTTTGGGGCCTTGAGTCGAACAAGCCCACTGAGTTTCGTTAATAAATGCAATAGCATTTACAGTAATATACATACAAATGCAAGCATCATTGCTATGTGAGTCTTGTTAACAAAATTGTGAGAAATGCAGTTTTATACCAGATCAGATTCATCTGAAGCATTTGTAGTTCAGATGAAACCCAGAAACTCAAGAGCTGTGACTTATGCTGAATATACTGATCTGTGGATCATAGCAATACAGGCACTATGCCTACACGTGTTCCTGTCTCACTGAAACACTGTGCTAATTCTAGAATGTTATGAGAAACATGTAACATTTCAAGAATTGGGGTGGATTCAATTGGATTCAAGGCTTTTATAAATTTGATTTGTAGATTTGCATTTTGTCTGACTGCGTGTATGAAATGTCTGTCCCACTGTGCCTCAGAAAAAAAACATGTAATTCACGCCCTTTTTTTGCATTCAAACAAGCAAGATGAATACCATGGCAAAGAAAATCAGAAATGAAATGAAAATGAAAATGCTGTAATAAATTACTCATCCACATGCTGTCTCAAACCTGTATGACTTGACTTTCTTTCACGGAACACAAAAAGAAAATGTGTTTTTTATGATCTCGTTTCACTGAACTATTTGCAGCACAGATGAAACCCAGAATCTCAGAGGCGTATGCTGGAATGCGCAAAAAAAACAAACCATGCAACGTACAATCGTTTACGCCCTTGACAGATATCTTTCAAATTTCTCACAGACCTCTGCGGCCGTGAGTCGAACAGGCCCACCGAATTTTGCTCCGATCAACCTCCAGTAACCTTGTATAACAGGTGCTCAAACTTCGACGGCCAATGGCGGCCGTGTTTTTTAAAATACGCTAATGTCCTTATAAACACTTGTAGCACTTTGGATCAAGCCCATGCACACCGATTTTCATGTTGAAAGAACAAATGGTTGCACAGTTATAGCCATTTTTATGTTTTTTCCTTCTAATAGCGCCACCAAGTGGCCAAGCTCCACGATTTTTTTTTCCTGTGACCTCAGATTGAGCTCTTACAAAAGTGTTCTGAGTTTGGCCAAGATCTCCCATTCCGTTCAGGCGTTATAGGCATTTTACTAAATGAGGCCCTGCCTTTTCAAACGTTTTGGCATCCATTTGCGACGGCCGAAAGTCGAAAGTTCAGCTTTTTTGATAATTATTGATATTCACTCTCCAGAGAATCTGTCTGCACTGGTTTGGTTCCGATCAGGCGAAAGACCTAGGACTAGTTCACAAAAGTAGGTTTTTCAAAAAATGCGAAATACCCGAAAATTTCACCAGGCTCACAATCGTTTAGGAATTATGGGCAATCTTGTACTTTTGTTCGCTGTAGGGCCGTCGTCAGGCCAACTGGGGCAAGCCTTGGTCACACTGTTGGTGGTGTGAGTACTACCATCCCTCCAAGTTTCTAGTCTTTACGATTTGAAGACGACATGAAGATCGCTGATCTGTGACCATTCTAACAATTACAATAGGGCTACGCTAAGCTACGCGCTTAAACCCCTAATAAGCAAAAACATCAATTAGTGTCTAAATACACTGAGTGCAAATAGCTACTGTTGTTAGCAAAGGTTATTTTCACTAACTTTGCCCATGTCTGCCTTTAAAACAAATAGCATTTTACTTCTACACAAATATTACTTGTGCAAATTGTATCTACCAGTATTTATAATCAGTGTATATTGCAGCTTTGTTTACATTTAGTGTAAATAGCTGCTGATGGCATAAATCCAGTAGCATTTTCAGTAATATACATACAAATGCAAGCATCATTGCTATGTGAGTTTTATACCAGAGTTCATCTGAAGCATTTGTAGTACAGATGAAACCCATAAACTCAAGAGCTATGCCTTATGCTGAATATACTGATCTGTGGATCATAGAAATACAGGCACTATGCCTACACGTGTTCCTGTGTCACTAAAACACTTTCTGTGCTAATTCTAGAACACTATATGACAAAACATGTAACATTAAGATATGGAGTGTATTCAAGCACTTTGTCTGCCTGTGTGTATGAAACATCTGTCCCACTGTGCCTCAGAAAAAACATGTAATTGATTCCCCTTTTTTGCATTCAAACAACCAAGATGAATAACATAGCAAAGAAATTTTAAAATTAAATGAAAATGAAAATGCTGTCATCAATTACTCATCCACATGCCGTTTCAAATCTGTGTGACTTGACTTTCTCTCATGGAACGCAAAAAGAAAATCTGTTTTTCATGATCTCATTTCAGATGAAACCCAGAATCTCAGAGCCGTATGCTGGAATCCTGATCTGGATCATAGCCATGCCTACATGTGCTCCTGTCACATTAAATGAATTATAAAGAACTTTCTTTGTGAATTCTAGAACATTAAGTAAGAAAACAAAGAACATGAGTGTATTTAAGCCTTTTAGAAATGTTATTTGTGTGAAAATTATAAAAATAGTGTATGTTTGCACTTGTCTGACATTTTGTATGAAACCTTTCTCTCACTGTGCCTCAGGAAAAACAAACATGTAGTTCATGCTCTTCTAGATTTTTCACCTTCAGACAAACAAGATGAATAACATAGAAAAAAAATGCTTTAAGAAAAATTCTTAAAAAAAGTTTAAAATGAAAAAGCTGTCTTTATTTACTCACCGTCATATCATTTCAAACATGTATGACTGACTTTCTTCAGTAGAACAAAAATCTGTTGTACACATAGCATAATAAAAGGCTAGTACTACACAAATCTTCTGAAATCACCGGTAGCTTTGTGTGTGAAGTAGACAAAACTGTAAAACATCATTCACTGAATTCTCTCATAAATCTTCTGCCAGATTTATGAGAGAAATACAGATGTCAGATGAATGAACAAATCATTTTTGGAGTCAAACCTTTTTAATTAATCTGCTGATCTAGTTTACAAAACTTGTAAGGGTTAGGCATGGAGGTAGGTAAATGATGACAGAATTCTCTTATTTGGGTGAACTGCAGCAAAAGACGTGAAACATGAGTGCAACAGTTGTACACGTCTGTCTTGTGTTTACAAAGAAAAACAATGGAAAAGTAGCACATTTTTAAAAAGCTTTGTCAAGTTAAAAGAATTTTAACTTTTATGGTGTGTGCACACTAAAATCAAATGTAATTATTTGCGTGAGTCGATTACAAAGTCAATGCAAAGACATGAATTGGGCGACTCAATTACCGCAAACACATGATATTCACCTTAACTGCAGAAACTCACATGACGCAGTGTCTAAGACAATCAGCGAAAAGGCTATGGACATGTCGGGCTTGACCCGTTTGGTTGTATCAGAAAATGGAGAGCACGTGCAACGTTTTTATTCATGTGAGTAAAACGAAAAACATCCTGGGAGAAATCTAGAGCATCACTTTTGGTGTGCACACACCATTATTCATACCATCTTTCAGGCATATTTGGAACTTCCACAACAGAGTGGAAAGTGGAAAACAGAGTGGAAACAGTTATCTCAAACATGGTTAATGACGGGTAAAATGTTGTTTTTGTTGTGCCTGGACACTCATCATTGTGCAATGTTTTTTGACGCACAAGTGATGAAAATAAAAATCCCATGAGTAATCTAGAGCGGTGGTTCTCAAACTTTTATACCAACTACCACCTACGAAAATATTTGGTTCTCCAAGTACCACTATAATGACCAGCATTAAAATCCAGTAGCGTAGTGGGCCTAACTATTCAGATAGAACTCTGCAAAGTTCAAAAGCAAGGCAGTTTTATTCCTAATAAGAATATTTATTGTTATCAGCCACTTTAACATTGTAAAAACAGAGAACATTAACACTGCAGAGTGCTTACAAACAGGTAAATAAAAAACTTAAATAATGATTAAATTAAAATGTGTTGTACCTAAAAGTTAAATAAAAACTGTACTGTAAATGTAAAAAAAATAAATAATAATAATAATAATAAATAAAAACTTAAAGATTAATTTAAATTAAATTGTGTTTTAACATTAATTTATATTTAACTTAGTGATTCCTCTGCGTACCACTAGAGGGAGCCTGTACTACACTGAGAACCACTGATCTAGAGCAAGTAACTAGATGCAAATATTCGCTTTGCTTTTGGTGTGCACATACCATTACATGCACCACCACTAATCAATGTCAGTTCCAAAACAGTGGGCTAATCAGAAGACCCCGGAGGTGGGACAAGCGCTGCAAGCTTTTGTCTACAGTAGCTAGTTGGCATGGCAACTGCAACATGGCGGAAGAGGCACTCGTTGTAGTCTTGCGTAGCCAGACCTTCAAACTGATGGGAGAAGGTCTGGAAACCTTAACCACTTTGAATGGCCAATGCCCTACCAAAAGTCCATATGACTGACAGGTAAAGCAACCAATCATATTTTGTTTTGTGCCATGTCATGTTTAGGGGTGTGAAAATGTCCCCACAATAACAGACCGGTTTGTGAAACTCTTGGACGTTTTTTAAAGGTTTTGTGCTGCAAACTTTATATATTTATCACATACATTGAAAAATCCAGTGTTTAGTTGATCCTGACAAGCACTCACTGTCACAGTTGTAAACACGACAGCTTTCTTCTTGCATGAAGGGGTTTGGCATCAAAGCATTTTTGTTTCCAGGCGGAACGTTAAAGAACGAGACAAACACATTTCCCGCAAATGCTGCATGATTCAACCAATCCGGTAACGTCTTTGAAGCTCCTGAAGCGTTTCCACTTTTGTGTGCCTGGGGCGTGGCATGACGTCTGAAGCGGAGACTACACTCATAGTGGCTGTGTCCAGATACCCTGAATTATATAATTAAATTTTTTCAAGTGATTATCACAACCTGTTTCTTAAAAAAGAGCCTGGAGTCGGCGACGATAGCCTTGTGGGCAGCACGCCGACATACAGCGCCTTTGCAAAAATGCCAAAACTGCCAAAAAAAAGCCTGGAGAGAAATATTTTCATTATTGCATCACGTTTAAACTATTCCTGAGGGCTATCTTGCAGTTTTACACGCAAAGTAGCATTCTGTGTAAACAGCCCCTTGAAATGGAAAAATGCATTTTGTGTGAATGGCCCCTAAGATTCACATATGTGATTTCAGTGATCAGACCACAAAATGTTTTAGACCCGTTTGCATTTGTATTTAGCACTCCCCAATTAGGATCGGATCACCCGAGTCGGAACCTAAAGTGACAGTTCATCCAAAAATGAAAAGTCTGTGATCACTTACTTGTTTTCCTGAACACATAAGAATATTATGAAGAATGTTACCATCTAAGACTTTCTGTTCTACATATCATATTTATTCGCTCAACTATATCTACTAATAAAACTTAGATAGCTGGTCAGGGTAGCACAACCATCTTCAACCATAAATAAACCATGATATCGGAGCTGTCAGGGTCACACTGATCCATGTGTCCTTTCCCTTTAAAAGGGCAGCAAGTCACTTGCATGCAGAGTGACTATCATGTCTGCAGGCAGAGAAGGGCATGAAACAACCAGTACCTTCTTCCAGAATGACTATGCGACTTTAATATAACAGAATACGCCCTAAAGCTGTTCACCAATACACATACAATACCATTCAAATGTTTAGGGTTGGTTCTTAGGTTCACCCGGACTGCATTTGTTTAATCAAAAATACAATAGAAACAGTAATACTGTAATATATTGCTACAATGTTTTCTATTTTAATACATCTAAAAAAAAGTTTATCCCTGTGATGGCAAAGCTGAATTCTCAGCAGCCACTCCTTCAGTCTTTAGTGTCATATGATTTTTCAGGAATTATTCTAATATACTAATTTGGTGCTCAAGTAATTCTATTATTGAAAACAGCTGTGCTGTTTAATAACTTGGAAGACTTGATACTTTTTTTTTTCAGGATTTTTTGATAAATCTAAAGTTTAAAACAACAGCATTTACTTGAAAATGTAATGTTTTGTAACATTATAAATCTCTTTATTATATTATATTATCTCTTTTGATCCATTTAATGCATCCTTAAAGGAACACTCCACTTTTTTTTTGAAAATAGGCTAATTTTCCAACTCCCCTAGAGTTAAACAGTTGAGTTTTACCGTTTTCGTATGATATTACGCAGCACCTGAAAACAGACTAACCTCCGTCAACATAACCAACGTGACCACCGGTAACGAAAACGGTAAAACTCAACTGTTTAACTCTAGGGGAATTGGAAATGAGCCTATTTAAAAAAAAACTTGAGTGTTCCTTTAAGGAATGAAATATTAATTTTTCTTTAAAAAAAAAAACAAAAACAAAAAATCTTAATGACCCCAAAAACTTGAATGGCAACATATACAACTCACTGTTATAAAAGCATTTTCTGCACCTCAAAACAAACTGCAAGTCATTTTCAAACAACTTTTCCAAGTCTGCCATTGGTTAAAAAACAAACAATTAGAAAGTCACTGAGATTTACCTGCATTATTGTCATGATTTGCCCAGGTGGAGATCTTTTCCAATGGCACATAGTTTCCCCGATAATCTTTGCGCCTATCCTCTAGATTGAGACCGAGTAAGCGCTCTGCGAAAAAGAAAGAAACAATACTGTCACAGTATACAGACAGACAAGAGCATGTCTTGTGAAGCAAAGCTAATCAGTTTGAATCAGAGGGGTTCATAAAGGAACATCTGCGACTAGCTCTATGCATCGTGTCAGAGTGGTACTCTTTGGTGTGGTAATTGTGGCAGCCATGTAAGAGTGTGTGAGAACGAAGTGACAGGCTAATGAGGGTACACTGCTCAGCATACAGCTGCAGGCCTGACATGCAACCAGACTGTGTGTGATCTGTTCTATCCAGTTTACATGGACAATATAAATCAATAATTTCCTAAAATATATGTGACCAAAACGTGTTTAACTGACTAGTTTAGATTGCAACAGACTGAAGTTTACACAGTTGGTTTCTGATTACAATCTATATTCTTCTTTCTCTTTTCATTCTCCATACACAAGTTGACAACTTTCTTCCTTGGGTTTTAGTTTCACTTTTGATTCTCCCATTAATGCAACCTTTGTTGGCAGTAAATAACATAAAACTTGCTACATAAGTTTCATAGGAGGGAGGGTAAGAAAAAACTTTCTATAATTCTATATTTAAAAATAACTATAAAAAACAAAAACAATAAACTTGTTTAACTTAATTTTATCAGAATCCAACATTTCTAGAAAACCATTTAACATTGTATTTTCACTACACTGAACTACATTTGTAAACATGAACATAAAATCAGAAATATACAAAGCAAAGGTACTAACAGAAATTAAAACTCAAATGCAACATTTGTTATTATGTTGTAAGATTAGAAAATAAAATGTAACATGCTCTAACAAGCTCCTAAAAACTGTTTTGACTCAAGACAAAATAAAACTTTACCTTTACCCTGCCGACACTACAGATTTGTCATGCTGGCTGCCCCTACATCTGCCTTTTCAACCATCTTTATTAATTTATTTTTTCCGTTTTTATCCTCCTGCACTCCCTATTGCTACACGAATGAAGATCTCTTTCACAAAGGCTGCTTTATGACTGCAACGGGTACTTGCGATTTTAAAATAGCACAAGCAGTGACAAAGCTGATTCATTTCATCAAATCGCCATCAAAAGATTTTATAACAGAAGTATTTGATGTTTGTTTACTGCAATGCACTGTATTACACTAGGCCGTAAGTCAACAGCTCTCATCGTATACAATTATTATATTATAAAGTGTTTGATATACGGTAGCAGACTAATAATGTGTGTCGAGTAGCATCACGTCAACCCAATGATTTACATTCCTGCCACTTAATTGGACATGACATAGCCATTCTTCACTGGAGGTCAAATTTTCAACAATCAATAAACAGTGTTGTTGTGAACTTCATCTCACACTGACTGATGTTTATGTCAAGAACAGGTGGCAGTTCTTGTGCACTTTAAATTATTAGAAATATCTGCTCTTTTAATGATAAAGTGCATCTGTTGTAACCCAAAATCATTAAGGTTCTCAGGTCAGTATGAGCTGAAATAGATTATATCAAACTGGCTTGGAACTTCTAGAAAAGTTATACTGCACAGACCTAAACCAATTCATTTTTGGAAAGTATGCTTACAGTTTTAGACGACAGCTCTAGAGCTGAATTACCTATGAAGGTGAATATCCAGGACCAGGATCTAGCAAAAGTGTATGCATGCATGCATGATACTCATCTTTTTAGATAAATAATTAACACACCTTTTAATTTGTAATTTATGTTGCATTTATACAAACTGACTTACAGTGCATTTGTTACCTGTTCAGACTACATGGAATCAGTCATACAGGGTTTGTCGTCTAGATAAAAGGTGCAATAGTCATAGCTCACTGAAAGCACCATGGTGGTGCTTTCAATGAACGTGTCATACGTGTTTCACTGACCGCACCAATTAAACATGTGCATGCTCCAATTCATTTCTAAAAGATTAAACACTAATCTTATTTGCATTTAAACAGATTTTAACGCAGGACACATCAGGGCCTTGATCACAGCATCATGTACTGATGCTCCACCTGCATCTGAAGGTGTGCATGCTGTTGATTCAAGAGGCAGAGCGTCTATAAGAAGACATTCCTCCCGCCACGTGCGTGCCGTGACCCCGAGTTCAACCCGGTGGATGTCAAACCCCAGACTGACACTACCGTTTTGAATGCTCCCTTTAAACGGAAGAGACACGACCAGAGTCCAAAAGACCCTTACCTTTCTCCGCTCTCCACTCCTTTTTCTTTTTGCTCATGGTGCCGTGGTGTGAGGGCTTCTGGTAACTGGTTTTTGAGTTAAGCAACCCCAGGCTCACAGTGATGTGCGCGCTGAAACTCAAGAGAAAGTGAAAGAGCTCCTGTAGCGCGACGCCTCACCTGAGAAACTGTCAAATTGTAGTTGGTGGGGAGACTGTGCGGTGATGCAACCTACCTTAACGCTGACAGTGGATGCTGCGTGGAAAATGGGGCGAGGCGATTGGACGGCTCGTACGCGGAAGTAGCGTTGCGATTGGATGGTTTCATGCGGCAGTCCGAGAAAACACGCATACGCTTGACGTGCGCTAGGTTGAGCGTCAAAGCGTTGTAGGGATGGTAGGGTAGCAACCAAGGGGAGCTTCAGAAGGCTGGAGCGCCGTGCGTGGTAGTGGAATGCGGGGATGGAGCACGTTTTTGGTACAGCTGTTCAGTGATATGCAACTTTGTCGGCACACTCTATCTATCTATCTATCATCTACAATACACTACAAGTACAATATTTTTAATTTTTAATGTTTTTAAAGAAGTTTCATTAGAAAAGTTTCTACAGAAATCATTCAAATATTCTGTTTGCTATATTATATATTCTATTGCTGCTCAAAAACCATTTATTATTATTATTATGTTGAAAACAGCTGAATAGAGTTTTTTCAATTTTCTTTGATGAATAGAAAGTTCAGAACAACATTTATCTGAAATAGTAATCTTTTGTAACATTATAAATGCCTTTATCATCACTTTTAATTAATTTAAAGCATCCTTGCTAAATAAAAGTATTAAGTTCTGTAAGTTCTTTCCAAAAAAGCTTTTGTATGGTATAGTGTATAATGTTACAAAACCTTTTTATTTCAGATAAATGCTTATCTTTGGATCTTTCTATTCATTAAAGAATCCTGAAACTCCACTGTATTTCACTGTTTTAAATATTGATAATAGTAATAATAACAACAATAATAATAATAATAAATGTTTCTTGAACAGCAAATCAGCATATTAGAATGATTTCTGAAGGATCATCTATCTGAAGTCTGGAGTAATAATGCTGAAAATTTAGCTTTGATCACAAGAATAAATTACATTTTAAAATATATTCAAATAGAAAGCAGTTATTTTAAATGGTAAATATTTTTACTATATTACTGCCTTTGCTGTACTTTGGATCAAATAAATGCAGGCTTGCTGAACAGAAGAGAATTCCTTAAAAAACATTAAAAATCTTAGTGTTAAAAAACTTTTGACTGGTAGTGTAAATGTATAATAAAACAACAGAAATTCCAGTATTTGCAAACGCAACTTCTGTTCTTTAGCATTTTTGCTCAATACCAAAATACTAACTTGTAATAAAACTTTTTAATAATTACTGAAACTTTTAAAATCCATTCTACTCAAATACATAAAATTTATGTAACATTTGTACAAAGGGTTAAACATACTTGCTTCTACTGAAGCACAAGATAAAACATTCTTGTGGATCTAACTATATATTATTATTCATCCATATTTACACTATGTATTAATGGAAAAGATAAATCTGATGATATTCGTGAGTTACTAAATCAACCTTTTGTAGCAGCCGGTTTGCTGTATACAAATGTCTGCAGATGTATTTAATCTCAAATAGATTGCTTATAACCTGTTTTTAAAAAGGAGCTCCATGACTTCAGATATATTGAATCTGTTACTTTAAGGCACTGATTAAGTACAATGTGCACATTTTCACATTTAATTCTTTCATACCTATTAATTGGTGCTTAATATATAACCTGTAGGGATTTGCCTAACCTAACCTAATAGCATTTAGACAAGAATGGCCAATAGTCCGACAGGATTATATGAAAAACTCAACCTGCAGAGGGCGGCAGTCACCGCTTTAAATCAGAAGTTTTGTTGTTGTTGTTGTTGTCGTTGTTGTTGTTGTTTTAATCTATTAAAAAGACTATTAAACTGACAGACTATTAAAAAAAGAAACAAATCTGAATTCCCATGTTCATTTAACCAAAGTTTTATTTATAATATATAAAATGTGAAATTAAAATGCAAGGGAGGAACTTTTATTACAGTTCTCATGATTTCCGGTTCCCGTGTTTCCCATGATGCCGTGCCCGGTGGGCAAATTCAAACAGTAGAAATGGAAGAGGGATCGAGGAAGGGAGAGTTTGAGTGTGAAAACATGACTGTCATCAAATATACCAACACCAGGGAAACTTCTAACAACAGCTATAACAACACAGATATTCTCACCGATCAGTGTACATCTGAAGAAGAAGAATCAAAGGTTTCGTCTGATGGAGAAAAGGAAAGGAACATTTTGTGCCATGTCGATGATCCTGAATCCTCCACGAAAACTAAGGTGGAAAATGTGCGCTTGTTGGACAACGTTGGTGAGGGTGAGAGAGACGGGGAACATTTAAACCCATCAGAGGACAAAGAAAATAAAAATAATCCCACACATGCAAGAACAGAGCAGACAGGTAACGGTCGTGGTAAATGGTTGTGGCAAATGGCTAGATTTCCTGTTTACGCTTCTCATTGCTAAATAAGTTGATTACAAATGAGATATCTTCAGAATAACAAGAATGTAAACTTATCATATATATATATATATATATATATATATATATATATATATACATATACATATATATATATAGTCACAACTAATGGCATTTTACTGGTTTTATTACTTTTTTTTTTTTTAAATAATTGTACGTAAAACCTGGTTTGAATTCACTATGAATTAAATCAGCTGCTAAATGCCAGCTTCTGAAAAACTGATGAATGTACATGGTTTTTAATTATCTTAAAGTTAATATATTGTGTTCTAGGCTCTTCAAGTCTCTTATTTATATATTTTATTGAAAATAATGCTTCATTTTCCATCTGCTGCTGCTGTATCTTTGTACAGTTTGCTTTTATTTGTATTTCCATTCAACGCATTTTGTTTTTAGCAGGCAGATGTTATATTTTGAAAATGTTTATTGACTTTAACAGTACAGAGTAAAAAGTATATATTTCTTTGTAGTTTGTATGCCCAAAGCATTTAATTATTGTAGTCTACATACACTACCAGTCAAAAGTTTTTGCACAGTAAGATATTTATTGTTTTTTTATGCTCACCAAGCCTGCATTTATTTGTACAGCAAAAACAGTACTCTTTTTAAAATAACTGTTTTCTATTTGAATATATTTGAAAATGTAATTTATTCTTGTGATCAAAACTACAGATTCAGCATCATTATTCCAGTCTTCAGTGTCACATGATCCTTCAGAAATCATTCTAATATGCTGATTTGCTATTCAAGAAAAATTATTATTATTAAATTTTATAGGGGTTATAGAAATGAATACTTTTATTTAGCAAGGATGCTTTAAATGGATCAAAAGTGATGATAAAGCCATTTATAATGTTACAAAAGATTCCCATTTCAGATAAATGCTGTTCTTCTGAACTTTTTATTCATCAAAGGAACGTGAAAAATTCTACTCGGCTGTTTTCAACATAATAATAATAAACGTTTTTGAGCAGCAAATCAGAATATGATTAGAATGATTTCTGAAGGATCGTGTGACGAGCAATGATGCTAAAAATTCAGCTTTGAAATCACAGGAATAAATTACATTTTAAAATATATTCAGATAGAACAGTTATCTTAAATAGTAGAAATATTTCGCTTTGGTTTAAATAAATGCAGGCTTGGTGAGCAGAAGAGACTTATTTAAAAACATAAATCTTACTGTTTAAAAACTTCTGACTGGTAGTGTAACTTGCTACCTGCTTTACATAACTGTAAATAATTCTTAGATTTGGACCAAATCATTGACCTTTATGTTTGTCTAATTCAGTCTTTACCTTGGAAAAATTTGATTCCACTGATTTTATTTTCACACAAATAATGCCACGGAAATGTCTTATTAAAAGGTTGCCAGCAGATTGATGCTACGGCCGATTCTTCTAGCAGTCAGAAGGATTGTGAATCTAGTGGAGTGTCTGCAAACCACATTGATGATGAGGAAATATTCAGGAGAGCAAGAGAAGAAGGACGAGTGGATGTTGTCTTTCCTGGCCGTATCACTCAGGATGGCTGCTGTAGATTTGTTTGTGAGCTTCTGAAGTGTGTCCTTTACCAGCGACAGCAGTTGCCCATGACATACGACCAAATGGTGTTCCTCCAGAAACAGCAGCATAATGCCACTCAGGTACTACAGAAGAGCTAATGATTCTAGATATATCTTAATTCATAATTCTAATAAAGTTTGATTAAATAGTGTTTTGTTTCTCACAGACCGAGGACGTGGTAAATCGACGGTCTGCAAAGACATCTAAGGACTTGGATTGGCGACGATGCCAGCGGACGTTGCAGGAGCTGGATGAAGTCCTAGCCCACCTTGAGACATTGTTCTCTCTTAGTCATGTTCCTCGCGTGCTTTTCATGCTAGGTGGGTCTACCATCCTTCCCACCGAGCTGTATGAGGTGGACATGGAAGCCGTGGCTATGGGTGCCGGGGAAAACAGCTTAAGGACTTCAACCTGTCTAAGACAGCTTTTCCGCACGCTGTTTGTGGCTGACCTGCTGTCAGATGTCAAGTCTGTGCGCCTCATGGCTACCACGGTCATGGCTATGGGTCACCGGGATTGTGGCGTGACTGGGTTTAAGCCCAAAGTGGATTTTAAAGTTCCCACAAAAGTGAAAAGGCAAGTCATCTCTATAGCCAGTGATTTGTCACTCACGGGGGATTTACAAAAAAGTAACAGAAATCTGGAGGACTATATATGGTTTCAAGCCCCTGTCACTGTGAAAGGCTTCTGTAAATAATAAAGGAATAAAGAGTAACAGATTTCAGGGAATGTTGAAATACATTTCACTACATTCTCAGGGATCACAGCTGTATGATTAGCCAAAAGTTTTTTTTTTATTTTTTTTTTTATTATCATTCTTAAGGAATTCTGTGTGAATTTTAATTTTTTAAAACCTCAGATTATTTATGCCATGTTTACATTGTTATCAGCTAATCAGTATATTTTACATTATTAATTTTACTGTATACAGTGATGGTTTTCTAATGTTTAATATTCTTGGCTGCTACTCACTCCAAATCCATTTGTACCAATTTATAAGTCACTATGAATTAAAACCAACTGCTAGATGGCAGCTTCTGGAAACTGATGCATGTATATGATTTTAATGTACTTAAAGTCTGGCTCTTCAAGTCTGTCAGTATATATTTTCATGAAAATAACCAATTTTAACACTTCATTTGGTGCTATATCTTTGTACTGTTTGTTTTTATTTCTATTTCCATTCACAAAAAATTCAGGGTTCATTAAATCGGGCTGAAATGATGCAAACTAATTATTGTAGCATGTATATTGTGATGTATGATGAAACTAAATTTCTTTTTTTAGCATGCAGATGTTAGTGTTTTATTTTCAGAAATGTTTACTGATTTTAACAGTACACCGTAACAATTATCTTTACAGTTTTATGCTCAAATCATCATGCAAAAAATACAAAATTATATTGTACAGAACTTATATATATATAACTTCATTTGGTTTATTGAAAAAACACATTTCTTAAGAACCTTGTGTTTTCAAATGAATTAACTTAAGATGACACTAAACGGAAATGATCAGAGCAGTGCATTATTTTCTTCAGATACTGGAATAAAACTGTCATTTGTTGCCTTTGCTCTCCACTTTTTCCACAAACTGAATGATGTCTTCAGCCATCAGCTGGGGTTCTTCAAGGGCAGCAAAGTGTCCCCCTCGGGGCATGTAGGTGAAAGAACGCACATCTGTAAACCGTGCGCCGGCCCAGGCTCTAGGGCAGTGGAGTAGCTCATTAGGAAAGGCAGCCAGGCCAGTGGGCACATACATGCTTGTCCTGAATGGAAAGAAGGAAAACAGAGTTTAAGCAAACATGTAGATGAGTATGAGTATTCACTTTGGGTCACCACAAAGACTTTTTGAACTTACACTCTGTCCACCCTCGTCTTGAAATCTTTCTTCAGGTTCTCTTTGTAGAAGCGCATTGAGGGAATGATGGAACATGTGGTCCAGTAGATCATGACATTTGTAAGGAGGTCGTCTAGACTGAACTTTCTATGATGGAACAACAAGTGACAAAGCCACTAAATTAAAATTGAACAAAACTTTTATATTTTCAGAATTTGTTAGTGTATTTAAGTTAATTAATGGAACAATCTAAATTAGATTAGTAGGATTAACCCCCACACACACACACAAAAAAAAACTAGTGTAAAACTGTCTAAGTTTTACACTAAGTGCAAATAGCCCCCCTTGTTGGCAGAGGCTATTTACACTAGCTAAGCCTACTTACACTAGCTACACCTATTTACACTAGCTATCCGCCTTTTGCCGGATTCGCTCAATACGTTGCTCAATACTTTATTATTGCATACTGTTTTATAATGTACTACAATATTGAGCTGCAGGTAATTGTCACTATTTGCAATAAGTATAAATAGCAGAAAATCATGTTATTTTAACAGTCTAAATAGAATCTATAGCTATTTGCGCTTAGTGTAAATAGCATCTATCGCTAAGAAAATATACTATTTTCACTTAGTGTAAACAGCCGCTGCCAAAAATAAAACATGCGGTAAATGAATCAAAATGTAACAAAAAATTGTTTTTCAAATTCATTTTAATTTAACTTTACATTCATCAAAGAACCCTAAAATGTATCACAGTTTTTCACAAACTTTGGAACAATAGTATATATTTATATTTGTGCAAAATGACTGCAACTGTATGAGATTAATCTTTATTCACCTCTCCAAACCTCCATCCTCCAAGTCTCGGTTTCCTAAGTCTGTCCAGGAGGAGAATTTCTCCAAGATATAGGCAGCCAAGCCGACTGGGGAGTCATTCAGTCCACAACCTTCAGGGTTCAAAGATAGATTAGATAAATTAAGAGAACAGTTCACCCAAAAATTAAATTTCTGTCATTGAATAAAGTTGTTATTTTACAAAAAGTATTCTCGTAGTTCCATAAAATTATGGTTGAACCACAAAGTCACATGGACTATTTTGGACCTATGCTGTCTATGGAGGGTCAGAGAGCTCTCAGATTTCATTGAAAATATCTTAATTTTTGTTCCAAAGGTTTGGAACAACAATTAATGATGGTAATTAATGGCAGAATTTTCATTTTTGGGTGAACTATCCCTTTAAGTTCTCAGTTAGGTGTTATCTGACATGAACCAAAAGCATAATATGATATGTGCCAAGCATTACCTGCTGTGTCTGGTTTAGTGGCTTGAATGTGTAAATAGCCAGTTTCTCTCAGTATGTCATATATATTCTTCTCCATGTAAGGATAGAGTCGTCGGACATCTTCCTTTGTGAAGCCCACCAGGAACGGCAGGTAGCGACCAATGACTAAGGAGAGGAGCTGTCCAAAGCTGTCTGTCCTGGCAATGACCATATTCAAGTGCAGACCACGAATGCACCTTATTTTAAAGAGAGCAACAGACAGCTTTTTAATTTACCACCTGTAGAAAACACAATCTTTCCTGTCTATATGCACCAGACACTTATAAACACTCCATGTTACAAGGAAAACTATGTGCAATTCTGAGGTGCATGGGCTAGACAAACCACCTGTAGAAACACACTCCTTTCTCTCTAAATGCACCAGACTCTTTCTCATAAACACTCCATGTTACAAGACCTTAACAAGGACTTAACAAATGTTTTACTTGTGAATGCACCACAAACCACTGCACTATTTGCTTCTTAACCTTAAATACCTATTTTTTTGCACAATATCATGCAGTTATAATGTAAAGTAATTGTATAGTCTGTCTTAGGTTATGTTGTATGTATAGTTAACTATTTATAGTATATGTATAGTTAGATTACCACTTTTAGTCAGTTAGTTATGTGTAGGTTTAAAAATTGCTCTTATGTCTAATGTTGTATGTTTATATTTATGCAGCACCATGGTCCCGCAAGACACAACATTTCGTTCCACTGTATGTCCACACATGTAGCGGAATGACAATAAAGCTCGACTTGACTTACAATATACTTTTATAAAAAAGGCACCACTAAACACATATTAAAGAAAAAAAGACAAACAACCTAGTGACAGAGATTCATGTCATAAAAAAATGAAACTCTTACTCTGGACTCATCTGGGCCATGTTGGCGGTAATGAAGGCTCCCCAGTCTCCTCCTTGCACGTAAAATTCAGGGAATCCCAGTCTTTCCATCAGCTTAAGGAAGACGCGAGCAGCCTCCAAAGTGTTGAATCCTTCATGTGAAATAATAAAAAGAACAGCAGGTCTATTCTCCATTTCCCATCTATTTGCATTTGTTTACATATTATCTGTATACTATCATGCCATTTGTTTGTCTGTGAAAAATTACACAAGTCTTTGTGTAGTAGAGTCAGCCATGAGTTCCATAAATGTGACCAGTCATAAGGGTCCATTGAAATTGAGATACATATATATACACACATATACATATATATATATATATATATATATATATATATATATATATATATACACACATATATATAAAGCTGAATAAATGAGCTGAGGGTGCAAAAAAATCTAAATATTGAGAAAATCGCCTTTAAAGTTGTCAAAAAGAAGTTATTAGCAATGCATATTACTAATCAAAAGTGAAGTTCTGGTATATTTACGGTAGGAAATTTACACAATATCTTCTAATCTTTACTCATCCTAATTATTTCTGGCATTAAAGAAAAATCAATAATTTTGACCCATACAATGTATGGTTGGATATTGCTGCAAATATACCCGTGCTACTCATGACTGGTTTTGTGGTCCAGGGTCACAAATGCTGACAGACTTACCTTTTTTATGTGGCGCTTCAGAGTAGCCGTAGCCTGGAATGGAGGGACAGATGACCTCAAAGACCACATCTGAATCGGTCTTAGTAAGCAGGGGTATGATCCTGTAAAACTCATAGAAGGAACCAGGCCAGCCATGAACCATCATGAGAGGGAGAACTGTCTGTCCAGCCTTCTGGACAGGCCTCACGTGGACGAAATGCACGTCTATTCCTGAGAAACAGTACAGACTTTCACTAAAATGTTTTAAGAAACAAAAATTCTAAAACACAATATGTAAATGCAAGATGTGGGACTACTAAAATTACATGCTTTGTTACTACATGTTTTATCTAGTGAGGTAAATGATCACTTTCAAAAGTGTTAGGTACTTACCCTCAATTTTGGTTTTGAAGTGAGGATACTGGTTAATCATCTTCACCTGCTTTTCCCAGTCAAACTGGTGCCTCCAATAAGAGACCACCCGTCTAAGATAGTTAGAGTTAAATCCATAATTAAAGCGGCTATCCTCCAGTGGCTCTGTAAAACGAGTTTGATCAATGCGCCTGTGTAGATCCTGAAGAAAACACACATGAATGTGGAAGAGAGTGATCTTTATGTGAAAACCTATTATTTGATTCTAAAATGGCTGATTGACGCACGATTCTCCACCCAAAAGATGCGCACTCTTATTATTGTTGTACACCCACCTCTATCTCTTCCACCGAGGTCTTCACTACAAATTTGTGAATGGTTTCGTCCTCAGTTAATGGCTTCTCTCCCGCTCCCCACCAGCCATCACCAATTGGTATTGTTTTGGGGCTTTGCTTCCATGCCAAGTAGCACAAAACAGCTCCAATACCAGCTGAAGAGAGTGCTAGGAGCTGTAGTTTAGACCGATCGAGGTTCCCAAGGGTCTCTCTAAAAGTGAAGAAAGATAAAGACAACAAACATTAAAAAATAAAAACAAAGATGTAAGGCTTTCAAGTTCAAACACAACAAACTCATGTAGAAATATGTGCATTCTTTCTAGGAGACACATGACAAATGAAAACACTATGTAATAAATTGGCTAAGAATATCATGTCTGATATACTCTAACTAGTAAAATAATATTAAAAAAAAAAAATTAAAAATCTATATCTGTGCACATAACACCCTAGAAGGTTTTGTGTAAAATCAGTCAATGACTGCCCAAAATCTTAAAGGGATAGTTCACCCAAAAATGACAATTCTGTCATTAATTATTCATCCTTAATTATAAACCCATAAGAAACCCATCAATTAGGGGTGTGTTCACACTAGTCTTGTTTGGTTCAATTAAAACAAACTCTGGTGTAATTGCTCTGTTAGTGCATTTCATTTGAGTAAGTGTGAACGCTGCTATCCAAACCCTGGTGCGTACCAAACAAGCGGACCGAGACCGCTAAAAAGACGGGTCTCGGTCCGCTTCCAAACGAGCTCTGGTGCGGTTTGAATGAAATATGAACGTAACATGGACCAAATACTTCTAAACGTTCAAGGCCCAGAAAGGTAACCATTCACAATGTAGTTGCGGTGTTCCAAAACAAAATAAGCAGAGGGCAAACGTGGAGCAACGAGGAGGTAAAGTGCCTTTTATAAGCTCTTTGTGAGTTCACAGGTGGTAAAAAATAAAATCACATGAACGCAACAATGAGCACGCTTAGTCCAGCAGACGGCATTAGGTGTATTTGGCTTAAAGCAGCGCTGCGCAGACCGATCAGTCAATGGGTACTTTGACGTGTGATGTGTTTTCAGTGCCGCTTTAAGTCGAACGCACCTTTTAATTTTGTCTTAAGTGTTTGGTGAGTTTTCTCAGGAAATATACATCATACAACCCGAAAAATCAGGTTGTGAATGCATCACTATGCCTTTAGGTTTGGTATCTTTAGGTTTGCTGTCAAAAATGTCAGTGTGAATGCTAAGGGAACCAGGACCAAATGTACAATTTTTCTTTTTGGTCTGGACCAAATGAACCAAACGAACTGAACTACAAGAGTGAACTAAGATATTTTTGATGAAATCTGAGAGCTTTCTGAGCCTGCATAGACAGCAACGAAGCTACATAAAATCTTCATAAAATTATGGTTGAACCAATGATGTCACATGGATTATTTTATCGATGTCATTACTATCTTTCTGGGCCTTGAACTTTTCAGTTGCATTGCTGTCTATGCAGGATCAGAAATCTCTCAGATTTCATCAAAAATATCTTAATTTGTGTTTTCAGAGCAGAACTGTGTTTTTATTTACTTACTTTAGTTAGGTTTTTATTTATTTGCTAAGCAAACCTTTTTTTAAGTTTAAATAGGCCCACACTAGGAAAAACATTATTTTGTTATTCACCCTCATCCACCCTCTTCCCACCATGCTCTGGGGGAATAATACTTAATATAGTTGCACTGTTTGACCATTGGTCAGTGTTCTTTACATTGCTCTTGCATATTTTGTCATTACATTGCATAAGGTGTTGTCTTGTGATGTCAGAATGAGATTATTTCTCAAATAAAATGACATTTTAAGGTATTTCATGACTGTTGAGTCTTGCATTTACATGTCGCACACTGCTTTTTATGGCATGTAAATTTTTCATAGAAAACATGAGACATGACACTGGCTGATTTAAAAGTATTCGACTCAAGAAAATTATTTACACTGACAACATTTAAACTCACGAGGTTTAACGTCACTTAAAATAATTAAGTGAATGAATGCTTAACAAAATGCATGCATTTTTGTTGTTGTTGTTGTTGTTATTTTTGACAAACAAGACGAATGTGGTGAAGTTGCAGGAAACTGGTGAAGTACATGAAATGACCTCGAAATGACTAGCATGCTGCTGTAAACCAACGGAAATGGTTTAACCGCACCTCAAATACTAGGACAGGCTCCAGTAGCATATAATGTCTACACATTCCGCACTCCGCAGTTTTACTCACTTGACGTATTCAATTGTCTGCATAATAGAGTCCTCAAGGCCCATCGTACGTTAGGTAGCTGTCTTTTCCAGACAATGCTGTGTTGAACTGTGCTTACAATTAAAAGTGCTTATGTAATGTTCGAAGTGCAAATAGGTTCAAGCCGCGAAGGTGGTATTTTTTTCCCCCAAACTTACTAGCCACCCACAAAACCCCGCCCCTTGGCCGATTTCATTGGTCAACTCAGTCAAGCTGTCACATGTCAAGAAAACTTCAGAAAAATAATAGATTTCGATCGCGATGAACAGTAACAGTATAACAGTCGTTTCGTTACCTATCATGGTGTGTTATTAACGCTATCCTAATGTGAAGGTTATTAGCGTTAAGAGTTAGTATTTGTTTCAGTGTTTTGGAGCCATGACGCTCTGTGATTGACATGACCAATCAAATCTTTAGAATCGGCTGCGGGGCGGGGTTTGCGGTTTGTTGTCTCAAAGTTGTGCGGTCCGGACTCTGTTTAAGTTTTTATAAACTCCTGTTTGTCTTCATTTGTCTGTAACTAATTTGCAGTTACATCTGAATTGTTCGTGTTATGCTTCCAGCAACATGTTCATAATGTTGCAGTTTTGTATTTCGTAACAGGCCTACATCAGTTTGTGAATCCACAAATGACTCTCTTTGACTAGTTACTGTCATTTCCAAATGAGTGGGTGGGATTATAACACATTATTACATTCATCATAGGTTTGCAGCGAAACTCCCCTGGACAGTGTGTCTCCAGAAGCCCTTGGGAACTTTAGGAGGAAGTTTGGGCAACTTATTAACAATCGACTAAATGAGGCAAATCATTATAATCTTTGAGAGTATGCTAAAGTCGTGCAGCCAGCGGCAACAAAGCCCTTTAAAAATCCTTAGTGATTATACCTGTACAATTATAGCTACATAAGCTTTTCCTTTACTTAATGGGTTTGTTGCAACCCTGTCTACAGTGGTTTTAAATAATGATGTAACCGTCTGCCTGGTTTCAAAACCATTTGTTGTAAAATAATCATAGAAAATCCAAGGAAGGAAACTGAAGGGGCACTCCCTGTTCCTTACTTTCTGCAAATAACAGTGATTAGTTTAGTGGTAAGAATCAATCATTGGGATACTTCACACTGAGCACTGATTAAATATACTGATCATAAAGAGACAAACGATTTAACAAATGTGACTGAAAAATAAGGGAAAACTCTAGAGACTGTTCATAAAGGAGATAACAGCATTACAGAAGTACAGAACAGCTTGGAAAGGTAATCGGAAGTGCTTTAAAACAAAAAAAAAAAATTCCCAGGCCACTGACTTACGGGAAACATCACTGTGACTTTGCATGAGGTTAAAACCCTGTTTACTCAGTGAATTAAAATACTCACAAAGGCCTGATTCTGTATGAATGTGCAGTTTTTGTTTGAAATTTTGGGTTTTGTTTTATAGGGAGAACCACAAGCATTCATTCTGTGCGACTCTGCACCTGCTTTTGTTGAGATCACAATAACAGGGACGGATTTATAAAACCATAAGCCATACAGACCTGCACGTCTTATCCAAGCTGCTTATACAAATGGGTTCAACAGAAAATAATTTGTCAATAGAAAAATAAAGAAAGAGGGATTTACAAATATTCAGACACAGTGGCTGAAGCAGACAGGCTAGTTTGAATTGTAAAGACTGGTCATTCATATAGGCTTAATATGAATTATCTTAAAATATATATTTTTCTTTTTATAAACTTACAAGTTAATAAAGTTTTTTTTTTTTCTCAAGTGTGTCCAAAAACATTAAAATGTATACAACCAACATAATCAAATTAATACAACAAATATCAGGTAGGTGGAGCAGATATCTAAATAAATAAAACAAACAAACAAATACAATATTTCTAAACCAAATTAAAGTCCAGTGTTTTTAATACATTCAATAATTTAATTAGATTATTTTTTTTTAAATCTTAACCAACTAAAAACAAAAACAAAAACTGTATAACAAAACAAGCTTTGTGAATAAAATTTCGATTTATTCCACATGAAAACCCCAAATTAATTCTGATATTTCAACCCATTCCATAACATACTTCATAAATATCCATAAGTAGCATTTAAGGCTACTTTTTGAATGGACGAATAAATAGACATTTAATGTTGTTTATTTAATTCGTGTTTTTAAATGTAGTTTAATAAAACAATAAAATTGTCTATTTAAATTTTACAATGAAAATAAATAATCAATTTAAATAAAAATAAATGTATAAAAACAATTAATTTTTCCATTTAAAAAGTGATTTATATACATTTTTATGTTTGAATTATTACACTGATAAATTGATTATTCATTTCATTTTTATTTTTTTAAGTGGCACTTCTGGTCCTCCAATTACGAAAAAAAACAATGCATTTTTCCAAACCCATTGCGCCTCCCTAAACTGCGATTGGTAGAGGCACGACGCACCGCCCCAATACGCAGAGCTTCAGAGAGTGACGTTTTGTTTATATAATCTCGGTGAGCTGATTTGGTTACAGTTTGTCGACATAAATTGAAGGACCAAGACAGAGTGAGTTAATAATACAGGTTCAATATGTATCTTAAGATGATTGTGCCGTTTCTGGCGGTGATTTTGGCCGTGGCGAGCGCTGGGATGACTGGTGCACCTATGGACGCCGACATTAACGACGAAGACGTTAGAAATGCTTTACAGTTCGCAGTGGCCCAGTACAACAGACAAAGCAATGATGCGTTTGTGCGTCAGGTTTCCCAGGTTGTCAAGGCCCAAAAACAAGTAAGTACTTAAAACGTTTATTCGGTTTGTCATTTGTTATTCAAACTGGGAACGTCGCTGAATCACACCCAGTGATAAAGTTCCTCCTAGAACGCTGTCATGGTGGCTGAATAATGATGGTATGTCAATATGTCATCAGACCTGATTTTCTGGACATAACGGGCCTATTAAGTGCAAGACGGGGCATAATCAGTATTACTGGCAGTCAAAGGGGTGTATACGAATAACAAACTGTTTTAATGTTTCTTGGTTTGAATTATTTCTTAACACTACGTTATTTTATGTTATTAAAGAAGTTTAAGTATATAATGTTAGTATTTTTCATGAGTCTGTAGTCAAGTAGTGACTGTTATGTTTATCAACGTAAAATACTGCCATAGAAATAAATAGCAAACAATTGCAGTTTGTTATAGTGACTAGTAGCAAACAAAATAGTAGTCTGTGTATATACTACATAGAGAAAAAAAAATTCATAAGATAAGAGAGTAAAGGATTATTCAAATGCGATTTGCTAGACATATTCAATAAATCACTTAGTAATAGTGGTGGCTGCCCTATATAAATTATTTAGTTTAAGAAAATTTTAGGCATCAGACTGTCAAAAATTAAACTTTTTTTTTGTAAAAATTACAAAAATAATGTAGCATAAATAACATTTTACTGCTTAAATATAATGCCCTCTTTATGTACGGTAAGAAAGAATTCTGAAAGGTCCCTCCTTTTAAGCATCAGTTGAGGTAGGTTGCCTTTGTGACACATTACATCAGGGTTGGCCCAACTATGTCTGAACATGTTTCTGATTGACACTTCAGGTTGTTGCTGGCATGAAATACATCTTCACTGTGAAAATGGGCAGAACCAACTGCAGAAAGGGTGGAGTTGAGACCCTGTGTGCCATTCATGGGGATCCCAATTTTGCACTGGTAAGACACAGAGTTTCTAATTTACAATACTGTGGTTATCTGTTTACATTTCTTCTCGATTTCCATGTTGAAATGAACCTTTTTAATCTTTTCTTTCAAGATTACTCAGTGCAAAATGGCAGTCTGGACCAAGCCATGGGAAAAATTCATTAAAGTCGTTGAGAACACCTGCCTTAAACAGCACTAGTTACAAGCTCTTGGGGTTTTTCAATATTCATGCAGCAATAAATTTTACTTGCTATTGGTTGTAATGGTGAACCTTAAGTCTTTACTCCTGATAAAATAATTGTAATTTTATTTGACCTGAAAACCTGTCAACAACAAATCATGATAAAGGAATGCTTCACTAACACATAATCACGTAAACTCATTAGACTCCATTGTTCTGAAAAAAGCTACAATTTGTAGGAATTTCTGAATGATAAAACGCATGTTTCTGTATTATTTAATCTTTTACTATTAAAAATGGTTAAACACAATATGTCTGTGTGCTGTTTATTTTATTAAATGTATTAATATTGTACATAAAGAAAATAATCTTTTTACATTTTAGAAAAGTCACAATGTTGCACTCACGTTTCCTCTGTGCATGAAATAAACCTCTGCAAATTAGCTGCGTTAATACAGTCATGTTGATACAAGTGTTGAAACTATCTTGTTTTGTTTGCCACAGTTACTGTAGTTGGATCACCTTAGTAGTCTTTTGTCATTTTATTAAGGGTGTTTTTTTTTATCATTTACCAATAATAATTACTAATGAAATGGCAGACATTACAGCAATACAAATAAATAAATGTATTACCTAATATTGCAGAAGAAGGTTCTTAAATTAAAAAAGGTGACATTTCCTAGTTCAGTGGTCAAAATATAATTGAAATCTTAGTTGTCATCATCCCTGAATTAAAAAACTGTCATAAGATGTTTTTGTATGCTTTTGTTTTTTAAATGTTATGGGTTCTACATACAGTTGAAGCCAAAAGTTTACATTCACCTTGCAGAATCTGCAAAATTTTAATTATTTTACCAAAATAAGAGGGTTTTTACAAAATGCATGTTATTTTTTTATTTAGTACTGATCTGAATAAGATATTTCACATATAATCCACAAGAGAAAATAATAGTTGAATTTATAAAAATGACGCCTTTCAAAAGTTTATATACACTTGATTCTTGATACTGTATCGTTAAATAAATGATCCACAGCTGTTTGATTGTTTGTTTTGTTTTTCTTTTTCTTTTTTTGTTTAGTGATAGTTGTTCATGAGTCACTTGTTTGTCCTGAACAGTTAAACTACACACTGTTCTTCAGAAAAATCCTTCATGTCCTACAAATTCTTTGGTTTTTCAGCATTTTTGTGTATTTGAACCCTTTCAAAAATGACTGATTTTGAAATCCATCTTTTCATATTGAGGACAACTGGGGGACTTTATGCAACTATTACAGAAGGTTCAAACACTGATGCTCTGAAAGGAAACCAGATGCATTAAGAGCCAGGGAGTGAAAACCTTTCTGAATTTGAAGATCAGGGTAAATTTAACTTATTTTGTCCTCTGGGGGACATGTAAGTATCTTTTGTAGCTTTTGAAGGGCAGTAATAAATGGAATATATATATATATATATATATCTATCTATCTTAATGCCACCTTTTTTCCTTCTGGAGCATCAGTGAGCGTTTTGAAATAGCTTCTGTAATAGTTGCATACGAGTCCCTCAGTTGTCCTCAGTGTGAAAAGATTGATCTCAAAAGCAAAATACTTTAAAACCAAAGAATCTGTGGGACCTGAAGGAATTTTCTGAAGAACAGCAGGCAGTTTTAACATTTCAGGACAAACAAGGGACTCAGGAACAACTAAAAAAACAAACAAAAAACAGCTGTGGATCATTCAGGTAACAACAGTACTAAGAATTAAGTGTTTGTAAACTTTTGAACTGGGTCGTTTTTATAAATTCAACAATTGTTTTCTCTTGTGGACTATATGGTCAGTAGTGCAACATCTTTTTCAGGTCAGTACTTAATAAAAAAAATACCATGCATTTTGTATGATCCCTTTTATTTTAGTAAAATAATTCACATTTTGCAGATTCTGTGAGGTGTATGAAAACTTTTGACTTCAACTGTACATGTTTCATGTACGACGAAGTCATCTGTGAATCTTGTATCGCCCTCTGTTGGTGAAAGTAAACACTCTACGATTGGTTTTTGTAACCAACAGGTAATGTTGGTCGGGCTTTTGTAATGTATTTTCGAGGTATTTTCAGCTTATGAAACGAGAACATTTTCAAAGACACCTCGAATGGGGACAGGACATCAAAAACCGGGGCTGTTCCGGGAAAATTGGACGTCTGGTCAATCTAAGTTAAATATTATCCTGTATATTTCACCAAGCTTACGTCTTTTAAATCTGGTCTGGATAACACATAATTGATCTCTTTCTGGCAAAATACATTGACTTTATAGACTTGTTTTACTTCGAAACATGAAAATTTTAAATTCAGATGAGTTAAAAATAGCGGAGACTACTTTATATGCACATCTGCCTAAATCCATAAAGGTATGTAGCCTGCGTTTGTTTCGTTTCGAAGTAAACGTATAGCGCTTGTTATGCTTTCACAGTCGCACTGAATCAAATACCTGTTGGTTTTTAGGTGTATGGATTTGTTTTCGCTATGAATAAAGGGAAACCACACACTTTGGAGGTATTGGTGGATACGTGGCCAGCTTTTACCACTATCATTGTTCAACCAGATCCAAATGTGAGATTATACTTTTTTTATTATTAACTATTTGAAAACTTTATCCAAGTAAACCACTGTTATATCACTAATGTTCGTATGAAATCTTTAGAATAATCGAGCAAAGGACTTTAGAAAGAAGGTGACTCTATACAGCACTGATGAGGAAGTCTTGAGAAGAATGTTGACTGTGGAAAATGCAGTTGACTGGAGCACAAACTTCCTACTAGGAGGTATGACTTTCTTCCCCAAAATATATTACATTATGTAATATGATTAATATGACTTCTGGTTATTTTAATAATGTCTGGTTATTTTCATTTCTAGGATGTGATCTACGTCATTCACCAATGCTGAAGGAAATTGCTGCTTCCCGGGGTATCAATATGAAGGGGTATACCTTGGTGCACCTTATGACATTAACTGATCCAAATCATTTACCTGAGCTTATTACCAGGTAAGATGGTGATATATATTTGTACAATTTGATGCATATAAATAAAAGCTTAAACATGCTTAACCCTTCTTATATTTCTTCTACTTTCCTCAGTGACCTTGAGCCCAGAATGTCTGTCCTCAATGAGTCACATGCGGATGTAGTTAACAACACTTGGAAATTTGGTGGGGATGACAAAGGTTATAGGAACATCCTGAATCTCATTAGGCATTACCCCACATTCTGCATTACGGATGAGAACAACCAGCCTGTGTCCTGGGTGCTGTTGTATGATTATTGTGCCATGGGGATTTTGTACACTCAGCCAGAGCATCGTGGGAAAGGCTATGCCAAAGCCCTGATCACCACAATGGCAAAGAGGCTCCATTCTCAGGGCTATCCGGTGTACTGTTTTATTGAAGAATCCAATCTGCTTTCCTACAAACTTTTTCAAAGCCTGGGTTTTACAGAGGACCCCTCTTATAGGGCTGCCTGGTATAATTTCAATTGTTAGTGTGAATACTCATCAGTGCTCCTGTTTGATAGGAAAAAAAAAAACTCCTTGGAAGTCATCATGAAATCAAAATGGACAATTCTGGGGGTATTTATATACCAGCCTTAAGAAGGTAATATTTAAATGTTGTGAAATAAATCTCAAGACGCTATTATCATGCTTACAGAGAAATACAAAATGTTGTCAAACTTTGTATGGCTGCAGTATCATCTTAATACATAATTTTGTAGGGAATATCTATAATAATTTTCTTTGTAAAGTGGGATTCTGTTTGCTAGGGTTAAGTTAGTTTTTTTTTTTCTTTCTCCAAAGGTAAAATTAGTTAACCCACTGGCACACCTTACTCCACAGCTACCATTTTTAGAAGAAAACCATATATTTTTATTATTTTTAGGTAAGCAAGGCCTACTTTATACACGTTTATCCATGCAATTTTGTTTAATCCTAAATTTAACTTATGCATAGAGTGTTTTCACAATGAGTCATCAATCAGCTATATTGGCGGCACTAAACGTAAACAATGCCACTGAACCAAACGAAACTTGCATATTTTGCTGATTATTACTGCTGAAAATGGTCGATTATTGACGCATCGTGAAAACACTATACATAAGTAAAATTAAGGATTAAACCAAATTGCATGGACAAATGTGTAAAAAGTAGGGCTAGCCTATATACAAATATGTTTTAGAATGTACTAATCAGTCGGATGGGGGAAAAATTGGAGTACTATAGACTGCCAAAAGTTATAACAAATCAAGAAGAAGAGTGCAAAAAACTGTCTGAGGAACAAAAGGTGTGTGTGGTCGGCCAAACGGAACCAGGATTTCCAGGGCAAGAATCTTGACAACATTCATGTTTGTGCTTATCATTTCCGCTCAGGTAGGTGAAATATTAGGCTAATAATCTTAATTAATACTGCTCTTATGTATCTTTACAAACTATTAACTTTAGTTTGTCAAAATATTGCACCCCTTCTTGCTTACTAAGTCCTCCTCTATATGATTTTAAGCTTCCACATGGTTTTTGCGTTTAGACAGCATAAATTGCTGAACAACATATTTAGTAGTACATTAACCGTGTAATCCATGCTGTTGTTTACATCCGTGTATCGCCAATATGGCCGTGCATCCAGGTAACTGACCAAATCGTGATGTAAGTGCAAACCAGTGATTGCGCTGCCGCCTCCATGTCCTGCAAAGCACACCTCAGCTTCCCCTCTCTGCACAAATGATTGGAGATGTGCCTAATAGCACACATTTATAGGTGTAAAGATTATAACATTGTTTTATACTTTAACTGTTTTAAATCTATTGATTTTATTTTAGGCAAGTCGTGATGATTTGAGAAGGCAAAATTGATCAAACAGACTATGATCAGCCCTCCACTGGCCGCTTGCTCGTTACTTTAAAAAACAAAAACTTGCATTTAACGAACAAAAAAAAAAAATGATTTAAACGTTTTTCTAAATTAACTTAATAAAAAATGAAAAGAAAATTTAATCACGTTGCCATTACATAAAAACTGAACCATTTTAATAGCTGAAACAGTAGTATAAGTTATTTTGTGAGAAGAGGGGGAAAAAAGACGGGCTCGGAAAAGCTGTCGGAGAAGGGCCGCGCTGTTCAAGCAGGTGCGCGCTGCGCGTATCACGCTGAAACCGTTAACGCGCATTTGCTAAAATTAATTCTGCCTTGCGGTCCCTGAACAGTTACATTTGTTTTTAAACCACAGTGCTTGTCCACTGTGTTTCCACAACTTCCACTCCATCATCAGCTTGGCTACTAAAATAACCTAGCTGGGGATTTGACTAACTAACTCAGCCCCCCCCTTATAATGGTGTTTTTTGTTTGTTTGTTTGTTTTTTTTTTAAAGTAAAAAAGTACTTAAGAGTCACCAATATGGCTGACTGATGACGCATTGTGAAAACACTCTATAGGGAAATAATTAGAAGAATAACAGTGTGCGTAAAATTGTTAAACTGTTTGCAATATAAACCAGTGCATAATTAAAGGGGTCATCGGATGCCCATTTTCCACAAGTTGATATGATTATTTAGGGTCTCAAAGAAAAGTCTATAATATACTTTGGTTAAAAATTCTCAATGGTAGTGCAAAACAACACCCTTTTTACCTTGTCAGAATCAGCTCTGAAAAAGAATCAGCTTTTTCAGAATCAGAATCAGCTCTCGTTCTGGTCGAGGCTGCTTTAAATGCAGATGAGCTCTGCTAACCCCGCCCCTCTCTTCTCTCTGTGGAGTGACCAGCCTGTCTATATTAGCCCCTAAAAAAATGGCCATGCCCACTCTTACAGGAAAAATAAGGTGGATACTGATACCAGAAATAATTACCTTTAAAACCCATTTGAACACCTCATGAAAAACACTCACAATGCAATTCAGAGATTTTATTACAAAACAAATCACTTAAAAAGACATGGACATAGCAAAGTAGAAGAAAACAGATCTTAGGCTAGTGCAATTATATACAAATCATCAGCAAGCAAATGATATTTTACAAAAATATAATAAATAAAAAATAACCATATCATAAATCTCTGAATCTGATTTCTGCATGCTTTAACATCTGCATTCATCTTCAGATCTGTTCATCAAAACATTAAATCCATTCATCTTCAGATCTGTTCTACTGAAACATTAATAATAGGACACTTTTATTACCTAAACTTTACAATAACTCAGCTCCATTTAAAATACAGTTCACTACAGAAAAAAAATACATCAGTATGTAAGGCATCAAAGCAGAACACTGAATCAGTGGAATACAGTGCCAGAGTGTCTGAGAACCAATGGAAACAGTCCAAAATAAAGACCCATTGGAGATGAATGTTCAAAAAGCAACTCGGTCTAAATTAATTATTTTAAGCTCCATAAAATGGATTCAAGTCGTCACTAAAGTTTCGTTGCGTAACATGCGGGTGTCATGATGTCATCGCGTGCATACGCGCCCAGTCCGTTTCCTGTGTATGCGGAGAGCTCATCTGTGTTCCCAACACCGTTGTTCATCTCTGAGGGGCAGACAGGGCAGATTTGTCCAATAGGGGGTAATAGTGGAGGTCTTTTTTTTTTTTTTTTTTTTTTTTTTTTTTTTTGAGGAATGAACATTCACAGAGCCTACAACAACACTTTTGTGCCACATCTTCCCCTGCATATTGAGTGATGTCAGTGCTGGTAATAAGACTGGACTGCTGACCACTGATTGTGTAAGTATACAGACTGAGAGACAGAGTGTCATGTGACAGTTTATACAACCACAATCACTTGTTTCTGAATCACTGGCTATGTGAACCATCTTAACATTATTTTTTAAAATATTTTGGTTCAAGCTATATGCTCTCAATAAAAGACGTTAAAATTATATATATATATATATATATATATGCTCTTATATATATATATATATATATATACATATATATATATATATATATAAATATAAATATAAATATGTAATATGTATGTAATAATATGTATGTATGTGGTGTGTTATTGTGTGTGCTATATATATATATATATATATACCATACACATGTACACACACACACACACACATACATGCATATACACACACATTTACAAACATACACGCACATATATATACATACATATACATCATATATATATATATATATATATATATATATATATATATATATATATATATATATATATATATGCTCATACATGCATATGTACGTATATGCCTTTTACACACATATATATACATACATTACATACATACATGCATGCATACATATATATATATATATACGCATATATACATTTGCAGTCAAAATTATTCCAGCCCCCTTGACCCACTAGAGACATTTTGATCAGAACAAAGGAATTTTTGTGAAAACAATTCAACAAAGTCAGTACACTGTTTGGAGAAAGTTTGTCATTACACATTTGAATAATTCTGAGAAGTAAGTAAGTAATGTAAGAAAAAAAAAAAAATAAATAAAAAAATAATCATCAAATTGGCTCTAAACGTTCATCTTCAAAATTATTCAACCCCCACACACACATCACTCCATGAAACATTCTTTTATTCCATTCCAGAACTCCACAGGTCTATCCAAATGAATTTTAGCATGTTCAGTTTGGCCTTTTTCTTCTTTTTGCTCAAGAGTGGTATTCGGCAAGATGCCCTAACATGAAGGCCATACTTGTCTAGTGTTCTTTTCATACACTGCTTTGAAATGTTTTTCCTCGTTTCATCGGGTCGTATTGCAAGTCTTTGGCTGTACATTGCAGGTTTTTCTCAGTTGCTCTGATCAAACATTTTATGATACTGTGCTTTTTTTGTTCAACTCCCTCAAAGGTTTTCTGGTACAACACACTTCAAACTAAGGAATAAGGCTGCCAGATGCATCTCTAGGAACTTTTAATGTCTTGGAAATCTTAATGTAGCCTTAGACTTTCTAATAAAATAAGCCAATTTCTTCTCTATAGTTTTTGTGAGAGCTCTGTTGACTGTGTCATATTAGCGACTCAACTTCAGCACATGCATGGGCTAACCGTATGTATGTGTGTCACCCCAAGCTAATTCTGTTTTTTAATAAAGTTTATAAAGGCTTAATTGTGTTTTAAGACAATTTTGTTCCCTACCATAAAAAATAAGTGACTTAAAATGGCAATGTTGAACAGGGGTTGAATAATTATGACACAGGTGTGATATTAAAAAATCCTATAACTCAAAAACATTACATTCTATACTGACATTATAACTTTTAATATGCCATTAAACTGTTGTAGATGCAATTTTTATAAAGTCCTGGATCTTCAGAAAAGCTTGCATTTGTAAAGTACTGCAGTCTCTGGGGGGTTGAATGATTTTGATTGCAACTGTGTGTGTATATATATATATATATATATATATATATATATATATATATAAGACTTCTAGTCAAGACCGCCTAAACCGAGACCAAGACACTACCAAGACCAGAAGGTATCGAGACCAAGACAAGACCAAGACCAAGACCAAGACAGACCATCTCAAGACCAAGACCAAGTCGAGACCAAGACCAAATACCAAGTCGAGACCGGAGAAAAAAAACAGACTAGTGTTGAATCTACGCAATAACTTGTATGAACAGCAGCATACTAGGGTTCAGCCGCAGTTTACATTCAATACATATTAGGTATTACTTCAACTACAGGCAGAGCAATACAGAGACAGACCATGTCATGTGTGTGACTGAGCTCACTGTAAATGTTTTTTCAGACTGGGTGAGATCAACTATGTGTAGCAATTGTATGACGGCTAGGGCTGGGCGATAAAACGATAACGATATGTATCGCGATAAACACGTGATCGATATCAATAAAAAATGTGTTGGATAAAACGTTCGATATTTTTTATTCTTCTGTGTCGGAAGAAAACAGAGGTTGCGAAGCAAGTTTGGTTGCATTAACAAAGGCACTCGCTCTCTGGTAACCTAGCAACGTAGGGAGTGACACGCTAACAGCCAATCATGTAACAGTATCAACTTTCGTTGCGCCATATCGTTGTCTCGTGCTGGTCTGCTGGATTCCTCTTCATAAGCAGAAAATGAGTGCCGCAGCGAGCGAGGAAATTTTAAATAAAAGAGGAAAAGTCAGCTCGCCAGTATGGCAGTTTTTTGGATATTATAAGTCTGACCGTAGTCAGACCAATGTCGTCTGCAAATTATGCAAGACCGTCGTCCCCGCCAAGACTGGTAATACCACGAACTTGATGTACCACCTTAGCCGCGCTCACCAAGAATTTTGACCGATTAATACAATCAGTTAAACGGTTTAAAAGGTCTTTTTTCAGTTATTTATCAAAATATTTTAAAACGTTTTTTGGATGGTTAAAGTAAAATGAAATTGCATTTTTGAGAGAAAAAAGATAAATCGCGTAGGCCTATAACGTTAAGTCGTATTTTATTATTACATTCAGAAAGACACCAGGTCGCGAAATATTTACAGTACACTATAAACATAGGCTAGGCTATTTTAGTTCCCCTCACTCCACAAAAATAATTTCAATTTAACAGTATTTAGAAAAGAACAAAAATGAAAAATATAAGAAGCTAGGGGACAAGCAAAAACGAAACCATTTAGGGTAAAGCGAAACTGAAACTAACATTGGGTCTCTCACACGACACAAATCCAATGTCTCTGTATTCAAGATGTATTTGAATGCTAAAATATTATTTATGTAAACCTGGTTTTGTACTTCTCGCATTACAATATCCACATTAAAAAAATGTTTAGAATAATATCACGGCAGTACGTTGATAACGATTAAGCAGTGTGATTATTTTTTTTTTCCCATATGTTTGGCTGATTGTGTGTGCGCGTGCGGCGCCGGCGCAATTCACTTTATTTTTTTCCTTCTAACAGGGGAAACAACTCTTTACAGATAATCGAAACTGTAAACGGTTTAATGTTTGTAAAATAAAGAAAAATAGGATGCCGCTTTCAGCCGTCTTCCTTTCGCGCAGCACAAAAATGTACCAAAACTCTGCATGCTAGCTACTTGTTGCACTTTTTTTGTTTGTTTGTTTGTTTTATTAAGTAAAAATATTTATCGTGTAGGCCTATTCATTCATTATATATAAATATAGCCTAGCTTTATAATGTTTTTCTCCATTCGCAGAGGCGCTGCAGGTGATGCGACGTGTCCATGTGAATCCTCATGTTCTGTTGTTTGCTGCTTTTTGCGCATGTAAAATTAATCCCGGTAAACAAATGTTGGTATTTTAACGAGTCACAGACACTTATCCTTTCTAAAATAATTAAATTCTAATTTTAAAAAATCTTGTCGGTTAACGGTTAATAATCGGTTAACACGCCGTGTAGTTTTTTTTTTTTTTTTTTTGAGCGTGTAGTACTGCTAAATCCCCGACCACTATGACGGTCTGAGACAGCGAGACTTGACAAGACCGAGAGGTCCGAGACCAAGACAAGACCAAGACCAAAGACCGTCAAGGCCGTGACAAGACCGAGACCACGTAAAAGTGGTCTCGAGACCGATCTCGAGAGACCAAGACCGGTCTCGAGACATACATCACTAATATATATATATATATATATATATATATATATATATATATATATATATATATATATATATATATACCACACACACACACACACACATTTTTTGCAAGGATGCTTTCAATTGATCAAAAGGAATGATAAAGGCATTTTTAATGTTACAAAAGATTTCTATTTCAGATAATTGCTGTTCTTAACTTTCTATTCAAAAAATCTGAAACAAAATCAGCTGTTTTCAACATAATATTAATAATAATAATAATAATACTGTTTTTGAGCAGCAAATCAGAATATTACAATGATTTCTGAAGGATCATGTGAATGGAGTAATGATGCTAAAAATTCAGATTTGAAATCACAGGAATAAATTACATTTTAAAATATTCAAATAGAAAATGGTTATTTTAAACAGTAAAAATATTTCAAAATTGTACTGTTTTTGCTGTACCTCGGATCAAATAAATGCAGGCTTGGTGAGCAAAAGAGACAGTAAAGTGTTACCATATGCATGGTATGAATACAGATATTGAAGGTGTATTATGACTGCCACCAGGTGGCGATGTGCAACAGCCATTTGCAGAGGCTGTATTAACCAGGCTTTATCTCCACACAGCTGTGTGCTCATGAGTCTCACCTAAGATCATCAGTTTCTCCTTCATGAGGTTGGCATCACGACTTGGCCGACGTACTACAGTGCTTAGCATGATCTGCTCAGGGTTGTAGCTGCGCATACCACTCATCTTCCACCTGAGGAAAAAAACATAACACACAGTCAACAAAACGCACTTCTGAGGCTTTGAAAGTGCCACAAAGTTCTGCTCATTAAGTATTGGATCTTGAAATATTTAATGAGATAAAGTGACTGAAAACACTTAAAAGGATTAAAGAGCAACACTAAAGTAAAAGCACTAAGAATGTATTTTTCGTTCCAATAAATTATCAAACAGAAGAAACAGAACAAATCAAGACCCTAAAATACTCATCCTCATTACCTGATCAGGTGATAGCTGAGCAATTTCAGCGAGCAGCGGATGACAGGCGCACGCAAAGAGCAGAGGACAGAGAGAAAATGGAAAGTAGCGATTGCCAAGAAGAAAAGAGCAGAGCCATCAGTTGAAAAGCGCCCGGCCACCCAGCAGAGATATAGCAAGCGTGCTAACTACAAAACAACCTAACATTAACGTCAAGGACTGCTTTTATGCAAATGTGCGCAAGCATTAAGAAACAACTTTAAGGACATAAGAGATGCACTTACTTCTGAAAAATGAAGATGGCGATGAGAATCGCCACAGATATTAAATCTGAGGTGATCCATATCAGGCCATATTCTTCCGCAATCTACAAAACATGTTAAAGCAGCATTTAGCCATTAGATATCAATATAAACAAAGCTAATTAGGAGAAAAAACAAGCAGAATCCTAATAAAATAAAATCGCAATGTACATAAAACTGTACACTACTATAAGTTTTTGAACCATAAGATTTTGAAATGTTTTTTACATAAGTGTCTTCTGTTCACCAAGCCTGCATTTATTTGATCCGAAGTACAGCAAAAACAGTAAAATTCTGAAATATTTTTACCATTTAAAATAACTGTTTTCTATTTGAATATTTTAAAATGTAATTCATTCTTTTGATTTCAAAGCTACATTACTCCAGTCACATGATCCTTCAGAAAGCACTGTAATATTCTGATTTGCTGCTCAAAAAAAACATTTATTATTATTATTTATTATCATCATCATTATCATCACTATGATGATGTTAAAAACAGCTTTTTGAAGTATTTTGAAGCTTTTGGAGCCCACAATCTCTTTCCACTACAGATTTTTCTGATGCAAATGTATGCAACTATTTGCAAAATTAGTTAGTGATCTTGCATCTTATAAAAAGCATGCCAATTTAAAATCTACAGTATTCTGTGGAATGGGTGGTAAATGTGTAAAAGTGGGCCAAGATTCTCTACATCCTTCTTGGAAGCTGACAGCATAATTGAATTAGCCATTCAATGAACATCCGGGCAACGTGTAGGACTTCATGAATGACAGGCGTTCCAAATCTGGCCTGTGTATTTGAATGTGATTATAGCCGATTGATATAAAAAACTGAAAATTTACTCACCTTGCAAGCTGTCCAGATTGTAGATGAGCTTGTCTCTTCAACACAACAGATTTGTAGAAATTTAGCATTATATCACTTGCCCTCCAATGGATCCTCTGCAGTAAATGGGTGCCGCCAGATTGAGAGTTCAAACAGCTAATAAAAACATCAAAATAATCCGTAAGTAATTTACATGACTCCACTCTATCATTTAACATCTTGTAAAGTGAAAAGTTGCATGTCTGTGGAGTGGGCACTTGACTACAGACGCAAATCCATCAAAAATTTTTTTTCATTTGTTTCTTTTCCATATGACTAGATTTATTTTTAAATTGACAAACGGCGTTATTTACAGCATTTTAAACGACAGAAAGCACTGTCAGTTGCAGTGCTCATTATCTCCTAAGCAGCGTAATTTAAAAGAATTTTTTTATTTTGCATTTTACTAGTTTCTTCACTTGAAAACTGTCAAACGGCATTATTTACAGTGTTTTTAATTGCAGAAAACGCCATCAGTTGCTGCACTCATTATCCCCTAAACCAGACCTGGGCAAACTCGGTCCTGGAGGGCATTTAACTAGTTTCTATATTTGAAAATTGTTAATCGGTGTTATTTATGGTGTTTTAAACTGCAGAAAACGCCGTCAGTTGTGGTGCTCATTATCCCCTACAAAATTATTTTTGTAGTCAACAATCTCACGAGAAGCTGTCTTTGACACCATCCGTCACCCACCGAGCGATGCCTCACTACTGATCTCTCACTGACAGTGCGAGAATTTAGAGCAGCGTCTCGCTATGGTAAGAGTGCTTCAGGTGAATGTTGGGCGAGTGACAGACAGCAATCCCATGAGAGACGCAAATCCATCAAAAAAATTTTTAATTTATTTTCCATATGACTAGATTTTTTTATTTCAAAATTGTCAAAATGGCGTAATTTAATTTAAATTAGTTTATTCATTTTGCATATTACTAGTTTTCTGTTTTGAAAATTGTCAGACGGCATTATTTACGGTGCTTTGAACGGCAGAAAACGGCATTAGTTGTGGCGCTCATTATCCCCTAAACGGTGTAAATTAACTTTATTTATTAATTTTTTTTTATTTTGCATTTTACTAGTTTTATTATTTGAAAATTGTCAAACGGCATTATTTAATGTCAATTTATTGTCAAACATAAGAAAGCGCTGTCAGTTGCTGCACTCATTATCCCCTAAACCAGACCTGGGCAAACTCGGTCCTGGAAGGCCGGTGTCCCTGCAGAGTTTAGCTCCAACCCTGATGAAACTCACCTGTTTGTAACTTTCAAGTAAACCTGAAGACACTGATTAGCTTTTTCAGGTGAGCTTAATCAGGGTTGAAGCTAAACTATACAGGGACACCGGCCCTCCAAGACCAAGTCTGCCCAGGCCTGCCCTAAACGGCGTAACTTAAATTTATTTATTTTTTTCTTTTGCATTTTACTAGTTTTTTGTTTTTTTTTAATTGTCAAACTGCGTTATTTACGGCATTTTAGACAACAGAAAGCGACGTCAGCTGTGGCACTCATTACCCCCTAAACGGTGTAAATTAACTTTATTTGTTTTTTTTTGCATTTTACTTTTATTATTTGAAAATTGTCAAACGGCATTATTTAATGTCAATTTAT